>JAJJWW010005237.1:0-40988 GCA_023531295.1 Papaver armeniacum
CTAGATATGATCTCGTTCATCCAACCTCACCAGCGTGATTGGATGGCCCAGATCAATTCCATAACCCCCAAGCGGTATGGAATATTCATCTGCCGAACCAACGCGTGCCCCGCATGGTCGGCCTCCCAAAATATTGGCATAGCTTGCCAAAACGTCCAAACCCAGAGCGTATGGACGGAAAACCCTAAATTAGGGTTTGCGGCATATTACATGTGTCGCAAAAACGGTCTCAACCATCCATCTTCGCAGGTATAGATGGAGGGCGTAGATGTAGATTCAAAGGGCCCCAGAGCATGTCAACACAATCGGTCAAGTCATCCCAATTCTTGCGCCGAACAGAGCATGACGCACGGCCTTGAAACCCAAAATTAGGGTTTTGAGCATCACGAGCGTCCATTTCTCCGCACGAATGGAGGGTCCCAGTTAGATTAAGCAGTCCCGGTCATACCAAAGCATGACCACCGTGGGCCCCGTCTATCCCCTCACACGATCGGCCAAGGCATATCATGCCCGGCTATCCCAAAACGCGCGTCCAAACTTGCGTGGTCACACTTCCCAAATTGCAAACTGATCTCGACCACTCAACTTCACCGGACGATTTGAGTGGCTTAGATCACGTTTTCATGGGACAGTCAGGTATAGACGTGAATACCAGCCTACCACCTACACGCCGGACGGATTGGGCAAGACCGACCAAGCTTGGTCGCCTTGAAGCGCGCGCCCAAAGTTGGCAGGATGTGCGGCTTTTGCGGCACCAGATTTTGTTGCAAAATCGATCTCAACCACCCCTCTTTGCAGGTCAAATCGAGTGGCCTAGATCGCGCCTTTATGGGACAGAGAGGTACGGACGTGTACACCGGCATGCTGTCTACACGCATGCCCGGTCGGTCCTTTCCAAAACCCTTCCCATGCTTGGTTTCGACCAAGCTGAAGAGTGATGCCTGCGCACCTCTTCAAAACCCTCCGATTCCATCAACGGCCGCAGATGAGTGTCTCAAAGATCATCTCGTCCGTACAACTTCACCGGCTTGGTTATACAACCCCGGGTCGAGTTAATTGGTCGGTGTGGCGTCATGGTGATCACCACCCGTCACTTTACCACACCATGATGCAGTACTGCATAAAATACACATGATACTTCACAAGTATCAACTTCCTGAATAACGAAGTTAGTCAATTTAGCATTACATGCTACCTTTTGTGGGTCCCACTATCCACACATTCCAGACATCAATCATGTCACAAACTGGGGGATACATATGGGGTATTGGTCTGGCGGTTTACAGCGTGCAGCATGCAACGCGCCATCACAAGAACGTGTTAGGAAGTCATAGACGGTTAGAGATGACAGGAGAAGTGGGCAAGGCGGCCGTGTAACACCAACACACAACTCCACTACTCCATCACTCCACTTCCTTCACTTCCCACGAGAGACGTGAATAAGGCTCAAATGACTTGTATAAATAGGTTCTCCTCCCTATTTTTCAAAAAAAAAGGAGAAAAACAACACAAGTCCAGACGAGACAGAAACCAAGTGTTAATACAAAACGTATTCAAACACCCAGAGCCTGCTTGCATCAATCGTAAGCCTGCTCACCTTTCTGTTACAAGTCATAAGAAAGCCAACACCTTCACAATCTCAACACCTTCTTCGCTTCCCTACCTAAGATCAACCCCATCTCCTTCACTTTGTGACCGAAACAAGTCTGGAACGGCCATTTCTTGGTTTAGGCCGGACTTGCTGATTGATTTCCGAATCTACAAGCACTCACCGCGCAAGAGTGCATTTGTTTAGGGTTTAGATTCATTCCTCATCCACATACCCTAAATTACCAAATCCGGCAGGGAATAGTTTTCACCCATAAACAGATCTTTGGCGTGCTCTCTCCGGAAGTTGTGTCACATTGGCAAGTTCTTGGTGCAGCAAAGAGACGATCATCGGGTCCAAAGGCGTGTTGGAGATTCTTTCAGGTATCGAAACCGGTAGAGGACAGACTTCGAGTATTGTTTTGTTGTCATGCATCCAAGAGCGTCCTAGGATCATGTCGTAGTTGGGATGATCTTTGACTATGTAGAATTTTGTTTGTGTCGAGGCATCACCCAATTTGACTTCCAGATCGATATATCCATATGCGTCTCTGAGTTCTCCTTCTGAATCTTTAACCACAGTTGGGTGACGAGTAGCTTCCTGCTTTAAAATCTTTGCTGCTCTCAAGGTCTTGACGGTAATGATGTTAAATTCAGAAACCATATCAATCAACGCGCTATCGAACTCAACGTCTCTCAAACGGGTGACAGTTAGGAGTCCCCAGTTTCCCTTGCTCGCGTCCTTCAGGAAAGACTGGGATTCCTGGATCGTTTCGGATACAAACGCCTGCCTGACACAATGCGGTTGAGGGTCGTAAATATGTCTTGACGTTGTCCTTTGGAGAAATACAAGATTTCACACAAGTGCTCCATTGTAGATTGCACAGTCTTGCGAACAGAATCCCCAGAAATCATGCAGTTCCTGATAGGAAGAGGGTCTCTATGAACACCTTCGTTTCCAAGCTGGAGTTCTCCTGTCTCTATCTTTTCCCTAAATATTTGTTTCAACCTGTTACAATCTTTGGTCGGATGATGGACGAATCTGTGGTAGTAACAGTATTTGGGATCCGTCATGTCTTTCTCAGTTGGAGGACGTCTGATAGGAGGCAGCTTGATGGCATCGTCTTGGATCCATGCTTCCAAGAGTTCTATCACTTCATTCATGGGGAAAGGAAAACCTGTATCTTCGGTGTCTTGTGCAGGAATTTTGTCCGCTCCTTTCTGAGACGAAGTCTTGTGTGTCGGGGATGCCCGCTTAGTTTGTTGTTCCGTCGCTGGAGCTTTCCTTTTTTCTCCTCCGCTCACTACACTCACAGAAGGACCTGTGTTGTATTGCTTGTTCGTGAGACGCCTGCTTCCTCGACTTTCACGTGAATCTTCACTTCGAACAACTCTGGTTCTTTCTAGCAATGCTGGTGCAGTTGTTGATGAACGTTTGGCGGCTTCATGGAGTTCAGAGAACGTTTGAAAGCCCAGATTTTCTAACAAAGCGCGGTATATGGGTATCATTCTATTGATGCACAACTCCACCAATTGTCGTTCGGTGACGTTCGGGTCGTGACAATCTAGCGCTTGGGTTACGAACCTTTTAACGAAGTCATTGGGATGTTCATTGTTCCGTGAAGGATTCTTCCCGGATCCGAAAAGGTTATCTGTTCGAGACACGAAGAAATACTTTCGTAGAAAGCACCGACCATCTCGCTCCAATTGCATATCTTTGTTAGGCGCGATGTTGTTGTATCAGGTGTACGCCCTCCCCGTAAGTGACTTTGAGAATTCTTTTAGGTGTAGAACATGATTATATTCATGTTCCCCCAAGGATTCCAAGAATCGAGAGATGTGTTCACGAGCATTACCAGTACCGTCGTAGAGGGAGAACTGGGGAGAGGTATAACCTCTTGGAAGAGGAATTCGTTGCACGTCTTGAGGGTACGGCGGTCGATGTTGGTGTGCATCCATCAGATTTCCTTTGCCTCGGTTTTGGAGAAATCGTTCCAGGTCCTCACGTGTGATGAAGTTGGATGGCTGGTCCCTCTCTCTTGGGCGTTCAGGAGCAACGCGAGCTTCTTCACTCATGTGGGTCTGAGTGAAAACGCCTGTTCCGAGTGCATTGAAGGCATCTCTTGTTGGCTCTAAGGATTGTCGTGAATCTTGTGGCAATCGTCCAGTTAAGGTCTTAAGGAAAGTGAGTACCTCTTTCTGAGTTGCGGCCATATCTGTCTGAGTCTTAGCAAGAACTTCCTGTTTCTCCATCAGATCTGCAATGGTAATGGACGGTGGTCCTCCTCTCGTTCCTCCGGCTCCTCGTCCTGATGAGGGAGTGAAAGTTGTTGCTCTGGTGACTACCGGAGGTGTTACACTTGAGGAGATGCCGGGATTTGCGGCCGCTCTGGCTCTGGTGATGGGAGGTGTTACACTTACTGGAATATTTCTTGCTACGCTGGTGCTGATGGTAGAAGTGACGGCTCCACGAGATGTATTGACCACGGTAGCTCCACCGGCTGTGTACTTCGACACCGGGATTGTTATCCACACTAGCTCCATCGAATTGATTCTTTGATCCGAGACCTTAATTCCACCATCTTGAAATGAATTGTTGATTGAATTGATTCTAAGATCCACCCTTTTTGAAATTGATGAAATTGAATCGGATTTCGAAGAAATTGACTTTACAACCGAGAGATTAATCTCCCACTGTGGTCGCCAATTGTTTATGGGTGAAAACTATTTCTGTCGGTTTTGGTAATTTGGGGTGTGTGGATGAGAAATGAGTCTAAACCTTAAACAAATGCACTGCGCGGTGAGTGCTTGTAGATTCGAGAGATCAATCTGTGCAAGTCCGGCCTAAACCAAGAAATGGCCGTTTCAGACTTGTTTCGGTCACAAAGTGGAGGAGATGGGGTTGATCTTAGAGAGGGAAGCGAAGAAGGTGTTGAGAATGTGAAGGTGTTGGCTTTGAATGACTTGTATCAGAAAGCTGAACTGGCTTGCAGGATGTAAGCTATCAGTTCCGGTGTTTGAATACGATTGTATCAACACTTGTCTCTGTTGTCTGGACTTGTCTTGTTTCTCCCGTGTTTGGAAAATAGGGAGGAGAACCTATTTATACAAGTCTTTTAGCCTAACCTTCGTATCTCGTGGGAAGTTGAGAAAGTGGAGTGATGGAGTAGTGGAGTCGTGTGTTAGTGTCACACGACCAGTCTTGCCCACTTCTCCCGTCATCACTAACCGTCCATGACTTCCTGACACGTTCTTGTGATGGCGCATTGCGCGCTGCACACTGTAAACCGCCAGACCAATACCCCAGTATGTATCCCCCAGTTTGTGACACGATTGATGTCTCGAGTGTGTGGATCGTGGAACCCACAAAAAGTAGCATGTAATGCTAAATTGAATAACTGCCGTTATTCAGGAGGTCGATACTTGTGAAGTATCGTGTGTATTTTATGCGGGTATTGCATCATGGTGTGGTAAAGTGACGGGTGGTGATCACCAAGACGCCTTACTGACCAATTAACTCCTGACCAGGGTTGTATAACAAGCCGGTGAAGTTGGACGGACGAGATGATCTTTGAGACACTCATCTACGACCGTTGATGAAATTAGGGTTTTAGAGGAGGTGCGCAAGCATCCCTCTTCAGCCTGGTCGAATCCAAGCTTGGGATACGATTTTGGCCAGGCTGATCGTACATGCGTGTAGACGGCATGACGGTGTTGGCGCCTATACCCCATTATCTCACGGAAGTATGATCTGGGCCACTCAATTCGTCCGGTGAAGTTGAGTGGTCGAGATCAATTTGTGACAGAAAACTAGTGCCGCAAGAGCCGCACATCACGCCATCTTCAGGCGCGCGTTCCAAGACAACCAATTATTGGTCGGTCTTGGCCGATCGGTCTGGAGTGTAGGTGGTAGGTTGGTGTTCACGCCTATACCTGACTGTCCCATGAAAACGTGATCTAAGCCACTCAAATTGTCCGGTGAAGTTGAGTGGTCGAGATCGGCCATAGCTTGGGAAGTGTGACCACGCTAGTTTGGACGCGCGTTTTGGGATAGCCGGGCATGATATGCCTTGGTCGATCAGGTGAGGGGAGAGACGGGCCCACGGTGGTCATCTTTGGTATGACCGGACACGCTTAATCTAACTGGGACCCTCCATTCGTGCCGGAGAAGATGGACGCTCGTGATGCTCGAAACCCTAATTTTGGCTTTCACGGCCGTGTAACCATGCTCTTCGGGCGAACGAATTGGGATGACCAACCATGGTTTGTCTTGACCGATTGGTCAGTTATGTAGGCGGGCCCACGGTGATTATGTTGACATGCTCTGGGCCCTTTGAATCTACATCTACACCCTCCATCTATACCTGCGAAGATGGATGGTTGAGACTGTTTTGCGACACATGTAATGTGCCGCAAACCCTAATTTAGGGTTTTCCATTCATACTGCTCCGGTTTGGACGTTTTGGCAAGCTATGCCAATCTTTTGGGGAGGCCGACCATGCGGGGTCCGCGTTGGTTCGGTAGTGAATATTCCATACCTGCTTGGGGGTTATGGAATTGATCTGGGCCATCCAATCATGCTGGTGAGGTTGGATGATCGAGATCATATCCAGACTTATACGGACAGTCCGGATGCTCAATCGGGCTAGTATAACACACCGAGAGTTCTCAATCGGGCTAGTATAACACACCGAGAGTTGCGGACTGCATCGGTATTTCGTACATGCTTTCATTATAATGCTTGGAGGTTCGTGTTGCTCTGCTTGAGAGCAACACTCGATCGTCATGCCGCACCGATAATGAGTACAGAAATACAAGGCTGCTCACGCATTAATTAATAATGCTATAAATTCACGGGGTATATGGGATTGTTGCTACATGCTCCAACCTCGGATGAATTTCGTGTATTTAATTCACGAGAATGAGATTGTTGCCACATGCTCCATTCTAGGTGAATTAGTAAAGTGAAGAAGTATTCAACACTTATTAATGGCTTTATCTTTTACAAGATGTTAGCGCATAATTTTCTGGTTTTTTTACAATTTTAACCTTAAATGAAAATCCACCATCAACACATGTGTAGTAGGGTAAAAACTGATTCTGCCGAAAATGGTAAATTGGGTGTGTTGATGAGAAACGAATCTAAACCCTAAACAAATGTGCTGCACATGAGTACTTTTAGATTCGAGAGATCAATTTGTAAAATCCTGGCTTAAACCAAAAAATGGTCATTCCGGTCTTGCTTAGGTCACAAATGAATGAGAAGGGTTGATCTTAGGGAGGGAACCAAAGAAGGTGTCGAGATCAGAATGATGAATTCTAAAAAGTGTAGTTTTATGACTTGTATATGAATGTATAATTTGATTTCAAAGTGTAAGGTGTGAATCCTGGATGGTTTCTGAATACTTGCGTTGGTAACCGATGTTCCTGGTTGAAATAGATTGAAAAATCTATTTATACAAGTCATAGTCGAACATACTGATCTCATTGGAAGTGGGAGTTGTGAAGTAGTCGATATCATGGGTGAATGGTGAAAACCGTGTCTTATGGTTATGGGAAGACTGGACGGTTTGTACTCCCACTACTCCTCTACATGTCACATATCCGCTATTCCAGACACTTTCTCTTAATGGGTGTATTGCATGCCGCACGCTGTAAACTGCCAGATCAATACCCTAATGAACATTCCCCAGTTGTGACATGTTTGATGTCTCGAGTATTTTTGTAGGAAATATGGAGCAAGTTTCATGAATAATGAAACAGTCCTTCATGGTAGTTGCTAGGTGGGTCTTGCTTGCAAGACCTAATTATTTCGACCAATCACGCACAAGATTGGCGGCAGGTGGTCATAAGTGACAAGTCAAGTTGTATGAATGAGACTTACCATGAGCCAGCGCTCCAAGAATTATGCTTTTAGGTTAAATAATTGAATTATTTGTAAAATATTATTTGTAATCGATGCACGTAAAGCATCACTTTTAAGAAAGCAACTCAAAATAATCGATGCATATGAAGCATCGTTGTATAGCGCCTGTTCGAGTCGATCACGGATTTCACGGTCTTAAAAGGGACGTGACCTGACATCTTTGGGCAGCTGCCAAGAGTTGTTCGTGTAGGTTAGGGACGGGGTGATCGGCCTTCATAGGAGATGGATGACCGGTAGTCATAATGTCACCTCATTGGTTGGCTCAAACAAAATCTAGGCCGGTCAAATCAGCTGGTCAACTTGAGCGGTTGAGATGATTTTCGGCAGTAGTTGATTGTCATTGAGGTTTTATAAGGAGCGTGACCATCCCACTTTGAGCAGCTGCCAGGAGCTATTTAAGTGGGTTGAGGACGAGACGATCGGTCTTTATAGAAGAGTGACGACAGGTAGTCTCGATGGATTCTCATTGGTCGCCCCAAATAGAATCTAAGCCGACCAATTTGGTCGTCGAAGTTGAACGACTGTGATCGGTTTAAGAATGTCATGGGCGGTCTTAACCTAATTAAGGTCCTTTTTGGGGCCGCTCGACTGGCCTACTTTGGCCGGCAATTGTGAACACTGCCTGCGGGCTAGGAGAGTTCTGATTGGCTGGGACAAAAGTAAGCCCGCTGGTGAGTACCTTGGAACTTGTTTGGTCGCTCCAGGAGGTAGCCAAGTTCGTCAAATCGACCGGCCAAGTCGTGTGGTCGTGATCGTTCCGCGACTGACTACGGTTTAGATTATTTTTATTACATAAGCAGCAGCGCGACTGGCCTATTTTGGCTAACAATTTGAAGTAGTTACAGGCAAACTAGAAGCGATATGATTGATTGATTGGAAAGAGGAGCCGGCGGACAACAAGTTGGAGCAAGGCCTGTCGGCGACGGAAGGCGCCAGTCATGGAAAACCGACCGTCCAAGTGGCGCGGACGCGCCTCTTTGCTACCGCTAAAAATGGTCACGGTTTCCTTTTTTCTTCTTGGTTTCCGATTTTTGGTAGGATTGTATTTCTACTAGTTCCAGGGGACGGTTTCGTGGCTTGCCTAGGTTTAGTCTCGACCAATAGGGATCGAGATATCGTGCAGGCTCCATTTTTGGGCAAAAACCTAATTTTTGTAAATCGACAAAATTAGGTCAAAATTTTGAATTTTGTAAGTTGGCACAAAATTAATCAGTTTTGGTGAATTTTGCACGCTGGTACAAAATCACTAATTTTTATCAGCGCAGCTGACGCGCCTCTGGTTGATTACCATCATGTGCTTCTTAATCCTGACACTTCGGAATATTCATGTTACCCAGCTGAGAGTGAACATTAATTGTCATATCATGTCAAAATTGTAGTTCAGCTAAGAACACATCATATAATAGATACTCAGCAGGCTCCGACATTAGTGAATAATGCAGCTAGGATCTTAAATACTCGTTAGGCTCTATACTAGTGAATAATTCATCTAGGAGCTTGAGTTTAAATACAATATGAAGAGAGGCATAGGCACTCATCAGATTTTGACATATTCTTCAAATTCCTCGCAGAACATAGACATGTCAAGGTCTACTACTTCTAATACCGGGTCAGGTAGGCAGACTTTTACAGTTTTCACCCTAAACTAAAAACCACTATTAACACCATGGTGATCTGAATTTTTCATATTGGTATAGAAGGATAACAGTTGTCGAACCCTGTTCACGAACTGAGTCTATCTGAGTTCTCTGGATGAGTATATTTGGCTAATGCAGTTCACGAACCGTAGCACCCTGACTCGTGAACTTGCCTTACATGATTAACGAACATTTCACCACTTGATCCCTGTGGATTTTAGCAGATGCTCAGAGACATATTTTTTTCAAAATATGTTTACCATTACTATGACTCTCATAAACACCTCTAAAATATCATTCATCACTAAAACACTTGTGTGTGTGCATCATGATTAAATTATCAAGTGTTTAAATGAACATCAGATTGCGTATAGTCGATAAGGCATATATACCAGAACAGTTATTATACACGGTTCCGTAACCGGACCACTATTTATATTCTTTTATGTGATTTCAAGACAAAATTTTCATATGCTTACTAGAAACCCTAATTAGAGTTTATGTTAGAGCACTGATCGGATGAACTCGCAAGCGTTTGTCAAAACTATAAGTCTTGATTTCTAGTCTACTTATAGTTATGTCTGGGATTAGGATAGAATGTGTAGTTGAGATTTAAACTTCACGGCGTTCATCGATTAAAGACGAAGAAATACTAAGGGGAGCTTGTGGAAATTCATCAACAAAAGGTATGTGGAGACTTGAACTCATCTATCACTCAGAAGTTTATTCTATTCTATCTCCTATTGAGACAAAGTCGTATAGCTATATAAACTTTATATTATACACATTTGATATTCTGAGCTGAGTTAAACTCGCTTATATCTTTCTCGAAATATGTGTTGGAAATCTTTTTGCTTTAACTACGTTCATCACATTCTTGACGAAAGTCAAAAGAAGATCATATGAAAATCACCTGGTAACATCTTACATGATTTGTGTGAGACAGAAATTTGATGTAGACTCGGAATGTTTCGTATTAATCATTCGATCAATTGAAAATTGCTTATAAGCTAATAGTTTGTGTGAGACAGCTATTGTCATCTTCTAAGAATGTTTCAATGATTGAAATGGGAATTCAGAGCTAAAACCCATGTCTGGATACATTACGGTTTGTGTACTTAGTGTACAAACTGTTTTGACGCAATTCAGGACCGGAAGTTTGCATACCCGTTCGCAAACTTATTCAACTGTTTAAGTCAGGATACTTAAGTTTGCATACCCGTTCGCAAACTGATTTAACTGTTGAAGATCGGGAACCAAGTTTGCGTACCCGTTCGCAAACGGTTTCAACTGAGTTCGGTCCGGAGCTAAAGTTTGCGTACCCGTTTGCAAACTGTCGGCTTGTGACCAATGTCCGAACTTAAGTTCACATATCCGTTTGAGAACTTAAGTGGTTCAAGTTCCTAAATCGGTTAAGTATGATTTCATACTCATGAACAAATACATTTATAAATTAAGGAATACAATCTTTGCAAACCGTGGCTAAGGTTCATGAACCGATTCTTTTGAATCAATCCGATTTTGCTTCAATTATGTCTTGTATACTTCTATGAGAATATAACCAATTGAACAACTCTATCAGTAACACAATTAGATTCATTTGATTATCAATTGATCTTGAAGTGTTAAGATGAACCAGGTTAAGAGAAAAGTGTTCATATGGCTAAATTCGCTTAATTGTTATTGAGCCAACTCAATATACACGTTTAGGTACGGTTACCCATATCTAAATGAAGGTATATTTCATTTGTGTGTAACAAGCTAAGACCATCTAACATTGGAAAGATATTAGCTTGAATCTTAAATCATGTTTCATCTAACGGTGAATGTTGATTGCTTTTTTCCAAAGTTATCAAACCCTGATTTGAAGACTATATAAGGGAGAACTCTAGCAACTAGGAAACCTAATCCCCACACCTCATGTGTGGTACTAGTTGCGACTAGAATCGATTCTCTTTTAACCTAGGTTTTTCCTAAAACCATTATAGGTTAACGACTTAAAGTTTTCATTGGGATTCTGAAGCCAGACCAAACTATTTTCTCAGTAGTTGCGTGTTCCGATCTTACTTTATTCTATCATATTGAGTACTATCTTCTCTAAGATTTGCTCGAGATTTATCTCCGATAGGTAAGAAATAAAAAGTAATCCTAAAGATCTTCGTCTCATCCTTTGTGATTCCACAATAACTTGTTTTACTACCATATATTTAAGTTATTGTGAGGTGATTGATATTACTAGGCTGTTCTTCGGGAATATAAGGCCGGTGTATCAATTGGTTCCTGTTCACCTTGATTTATCAAAATACAGAACAAAAACTTTTTAGGTATTTCTGTGGGAGACAAATTTATCTATTTCAATAGACTTTTCTGTGTGAGACAGCTTTTTTTATCAAGTCTTCGACTTTGGGTCGTAACAACTCTTAGTTACGGGTGAGATCATCTAAGGGAATCAAGTGCGTAGAGTCCTGCTGGGACTCATAGGCTTAAGGAACGTGACTGTACCTTAATCAGTGTGAGATTGGTTAGGGCTCAACTACATTCCAGTCCGAAGTTAACTTGTAGTAGGCTAGAGTCTGTAGCGGCTTAATACAGTGTGGTGTTCAAATCTGGACTAGGTCCCGTGGGTTTTCTGCATTTGCGGTTTCCTCGTTAACAAAACTTCTGGTGTCTGTGTTATTTCTTTTCTGCATTATATTTGTTTATATAATTGAAATATCACAGGTTGTGCGTAGTTCAATCAATTGGCAAATCCAACCTTTGTTTGTTGATTGAAATTGATTGATACTTAAACATTAGTCTTTGGTGCCGTTCAAGTTGTTTCTCATAATAATTAGGCTCACGGATTTCTATCTATTTGATTTGTTGATTACATTTGGAAACACATTGTTGATGGTGGATTTTCGTTCAAGGTTAAATTTGTAAAAAACCAGAAAAAAATCATGCGCTGACATCTTGTAAAAGATAAAGCCATTTATAAGTGTTGGATACTCCCTCACTTAATTCACCAAGAATGGAGCATGTAGCAACAATCCCATTCTCGTGAATACATGAAATTCCTCCGAGGTTGGAGCATGTAGCAACAATCCCATCCGTGAATTTCATATCAGCCTTGTATTTCCAGTACTCATTATCGGTGTGGCATGACGATCGAGTGTTACTCTTACAGAGTAACACGAACCTCCAAGCACTATAATGAAACCATGTACGAAATACCCGTACTGGTGACTCTCGGTGTGTTATACTAGCCCGATTGAGCCCCTCTCGGTGTGTTATACTAGCCCGATTGAGCATCCGGACTGACCGTATCGGTCCGGATATGATCCGATCGCAGCCATCCAACTCCATAAGCATGATTGGATGACCCCGGATCAATTCCATCACCCCCAGCGGGTATGGAATACCCACGGCCGACCCCGCATGGTCGGTCATTGGCCTAGCTTGCTAAGAAACCGTTCATACCAAGCATTATGGACGGAAAACCCTAAATTAGGGTTTGCGGCAGATTACATGTGTTGCAAAGCAGTTTCAACCATCCATTTTCGCAGGTATAGATGGAGGGTGTAGATGTAGATTCAAAGGGCCCAGAGCATGTCAACACGATCACCGTGGGCCCGCCTATACACTTGACCAATCGGTCAAAACCAACCATGGTTGGTCGTGACAAAATTGTCACCCAAACAAGAGATGGTGCACGGCTTTGAAAGCTAAAATTAGGGTTTCAAGCCATCACGCGCGTCCATCTTCTCCGGCACGAATGGAGGGTCACAGATTAGATTAGCGGGTCCGGTCATACCAGCATGACCACCGTGGGCCCATCTACCTCCTCATGTGTTCGGCCAAGGCATATCATGCCTGGTTAATCCAAAACGTGCGCCCAAACTAGCGTGGCCACGCCTCCCAAACCACAAATTGATCTTGACCGCTCAACTTCGCCGGACGATTTGGGTGGCTCGGATCATGTTTTAATGGGATATTCAGGTATAGGCATGAACACCAGCTTGCCATCTTCACGTCAAACCAATCGGACAAGACCGACCAAGTTAGGTCGTCTTGGAACGCGCGCCGGAAAAGAGCATGATGCGCGGCCTTTTGCGGCATCAATTTCCTATTGCAAAATCGATCTCAACCACTCCTCTTTGCCGGTCAAATTGAGTGGCCTAGATCGCACCTTCATGGGACAGTGAGACATGGACGTGTACACCGGCATGCTATCTACATGCACGCCCCGGTCGGTCCTCTCCGAAATCCTTCCCATGCTTGGTTCCGACCAAGCTGAAGAGTGATGCTTGCGCACCTCTTCAAAACCCTAATTTCATTAACGGTCGCAGATGAGTGTCTCAAAGATCATCTCATCCGTCCAACTTCACCAGCCTGGTTATACAACCTGGTCAGGAGTTAATTGGTCAGTGAGGCGTCATTACCCATCACTTTACCACACCATGATGCAAGACGCATAAAATACACACGGTACTTCACAAGTATCGACTTCCCGAATAACGCAGTTATTCAATTCAAAGATTACATGCTATCTTTCGTGGATCCACGATCCACACATTCCAGACATCAATCATGTCACAAACCTGGGGGATACATACTGGGGTATTGGTCTGGCGGTTTACAGCGTGCAACGCGCCATCACAAGAACGTGTTAGGAAGTCATAGACGGTTAGAGATGAACAGGAGAAGTGGGCAAGGCTGGTCGTGTATCACCAACGCACAACTCCACTACTCCATCACTCCACTTCCTCCACTTCCCACGAGAGACGTGAATAAGGCTCAATGACTTGTATAAATAGGTTCTCCGCCCTATTTCAAACAACAACACAAGTCCAGACGAGACAGAAAACCAAGTGTTAATACAAAACGTATTCCAACACCCCGAGCCTGCTTGCATCAATCACAAGCCTGCTCACCTTTCTGTTACAAGTCATAAGCAAGCCAACACCTTCACAATCTCAACACCTTCTTCGCTTCCCTCCCTAAGATCAACCCCATCTCCTTCACTTTGTGACCGAAACAAGTCTGGAACGGCCATTTCTTGGTTTAGGCCGGACTTGCACAGATTGATCTCTCGAATCTACAAGCACTCACCGCGTGATGCATTTGTTTAAGGTTTAAATTCATTCCTCATCCACACCCCAAATTACCAAATTCTGCAGGAGTAGTTTTCACCCATAAACAATTGGCGACCACAGTGGGAGGTTGATCTCTCGGTTGCACAAAATTGAATTCTCAATTTTTCGGTTTCCATCTCGCAATGTATCCGGAAACCACAGGTGGTTCAGATATCATGGGAAGTGTAGCTAGAATGCTGGAGGATGTCTTGGCAAACCAAGCCGGTATCACCAGAAGGCAGAGCGAGACATTTCGCCTTTTGAATGATATAGCAACACAATTACAAGAAGGGTCAGAGGGCATCTACTCAAGCAGTGCAAGAAACGCTGAATCCTTAGTCAGGAGTCACGCCTTTACCAGTGGAGAGGCAAAAAGAGCGCGTAACCACAGGAGATTCAGGAAAGATGAACAACATGGTCCAGTCAACAATGAAGAACCGAGGCAACTCCACAGAGGAAAGGACTTGTCCGGAGTACTACAACGTCTACCGGATAAAGAAAGGGAGCTGCAGCCTATGGAGCCCTGTTAGAAGATTTATATCTCAAAACTCTTGTTGAAGCCCGAAAGACTGTCCAATCCGCATCGACCTTCCAACCAAGCGAAAAAATGCTTGAGGAAGGAGAGATCGATCAGGAAATACGTGAATACAGAGGATGGGAGCGTTCAATTCGATCACTCAGCAGTGATATTAATTACGACACCTTCCACATCCCTTTACCCAGGCAAGCGATCCGCGGATATGATGGCGCTCGCAAATCTTCCAACTTCATCTCCGGAACGTGCTCCACATCAAAGCCACGTAGAGACATCACAACGCCCACTAACGCGGAAAAGTCTGTACTCGAAGTACCTACACTTTCCGTTCCCGATGGAAAAGATTTTGGAGTTCTGGAGATGTGGGTACGAAATAGAGAGGTGGAACTACCTCCTGTATGGCGTCCACCAACCGATCAAGAAATAACGGACCCGAGGTACTGTCACTTCCACCGGTTCCTCCATCACCCCACCAGCGAATGCAACGCTTTGAAGCGCATTGTTCAGGAGAAGCTTGGTTCAGAGAGATAGCTCTGAGAAGTTAGTGCGGAGGATTTTCTTAGAGAGGCTACTCCGGTTTGATACAAGTGAGGCTTCAAAAGCAAGTAAGTTTTACTCAACAATTTTACAAGAAAGATAGTTTAGAATTCACTGGGGACTTAGCATCCCGCACGTGGAGAAAGAGGCTCAGTGATCAAACGCCATGTTTGTTTCCACTCATACCTCCCTTTCACATAACATTTGCAATTTCATGTGATCTGTGCAATCATTCATGACCAAGATGCAAATTTCATTTAACATAATCTCTTTCAAAAAGGTTGTTCACAAAACTATCTCAAAATAAGCCAATTCAATTACCTATTAATTCAAAACCGGAGGTCAAAGAAAATCCTCACTATCACTCAAGAGAGAAAAGCATCTAAAAGAAAAGGCAAGTATATAGCATGAATACTTCAAGGAAAGTCCTTCAGCAACAACTCGTCCTTTTGGGCGAGAGAGACTTTCATCCTTTGAAGCGAAGCTGTTTGACTCCAGTTCCTTAGACAACTTCTCAACCTCTTCTTCTGGCGAGCAACACGGTCCGCAGTAGGGACTTCATCTGTAATTTCGAAGCTCCTGAATCTTGGAGAACCCTTTGAAGAACCAAGGAGCATTGAAGGCATCTTTGCGCAAACACGTCCCGATGGCACCTCCAATCTTCAATCATCTCCTCGAAACTGTTCGACCGGTCGTGACGCTCATCCCTGGATAGAAACTAAAGCTTCTTGGACGCGGTTGACCAACGCAAGACGACTTTTGAGCTTCGTGGTGGTAACAATATGGCCGTGCTTCTCCCATATCGCTGTGTACAACTCTTCGAATCTGAACCAAGCACGCCGAATCCACCAACCAACACATGACCTGGATAAGGGACGGTAAAGGAGGATCGAACAAAGCCCCAGCTGCATCACCGGTAATTCACCAACCACGGGAGCCTTGTCGGTTGCGGGGGGCCTTTCGGAGAAGTCACCACAATAGCCATATTCACTGGAACCCGCTCGGGACGGATTTCAAGGGGAGCCGCCTCGGTTATTGCAGACGCTACCTTTCTTATACTCCTTAGGCATCTACTTCGCTCGGGTACTAATTTCCATCACGACCCCGTCAACAAGATCACTCGGGGAGGCGGCTTGTCCAACCGAGCTTGCATCATCTCCGAGCGGTTTCTCATGGTCGGGAAAAGAGCGGTTTCTCGGACTTCTCAACATGAAGATCGGTTTCTCCGGACTTCTCAACATGAAGATCGGTTTCTCCGGACTTCTCGGCATGAAGATCGATCTGCTTTGACCTTCTCATTACGAATACGCGCCGACCTTGTGAAGACATTCTCTTTCGGAATCCCCGATTTCAAGCAAGAATTACTCTTAGAAAGATTCACCCTGGAGAAATAAAGGAACCAACGGGAAGAAATTTAAATACCTGCATATTGGAGGAATTGAGGATCAGGAACCACATGCGCCTCTTGGATCTCTCTCCGCTTGGGGACTGCAATCCTTAGCTCGGGTCGGTTTGGTGGAAGTGGCTTCAACCGGAAATGCTTTTTCAAAACGTCGAGAAGATGGTTCACCACGGATACTGTCACAATACTCTCCGAGAATTCTGGAAAATCAACGGTTACTGCTCCAAAATTCCTTGTACTTATCGGTTACCACTGGGTTTCTCCCAATAGGCCAGAAGGGAAGGCTCACCCTTTCCAAAAACATGCCAGCGTTAAGAATATTCGGGAGAGATTCTTTCGGAACCCTTGGTGAACGAATAAATGGGACACCCCGATCAAATCCCATTTGGCGAGCAGCCACTGTCAATATTGTACGGAGTCACAGAGAAAATTCTCCGTTAAATAGAGACTCGGACATATCTGGAATGCATTTGCGCAGTAAATAAGTTCTCCAGATTTCATAGTTTCGACATCGGTACACAACACAGCATCGGGACCGTCAGAAGCGATAGCAAAAGTCTTTGGCTGAACAATGGAAGGGTGGACCGGCCCCCATGGACGGAAATCTACAGAAGACACATTTTCAAATACGTCCACAAGTTTCGCACCGCCTTTGGGATGCCTTTTATTCCAACGGAGTATTCTCGAGCCACCATACAAGTTACTGAGCGAATTTCCAGGAGTAGGAGCGTAACTTTTGAAGTGTTCCCATAAGAATGCCTGAATAAAAGCGAAGTGAACGTGCGACTCCACCTTCTTGTACCCGCTAGAAACATGCATGTCCATTGCTAAAGCGTCCAGATGAGAATACAGTGATCCAAGGAACAATGCGCCTAAAGGAAGAACTTCACCCTTCGCCAGCCTTATAGCAATCTTAACAAGGTCACTTCTAATGGTCTTCTTTCCAGAACCATCATCGAATATATCCCTGGATAGCCATAAAGACAGGAACGCAATCACACTGAGCTCGTTTTCCAACTCTTGATCCGGCTCTGGGTCGCAGGAGACCACTCCGACACCCACCGGTGTAAAAGCATCTCGCATCTTTTTCTCTTCCTTGTCCAGTGTCGAATTCTGCCACTTTTTGAAGTATAGCACCATAGTTACTTTGTTCCGTATCGAGAGAGCTCGTAAGAGAGACTTCCAACAACGAGCGGGTTCATTAATGCAGCCACACTCTCCAAAGTAATAGTCATCTCTCCCCATCTAGATATGGTGTGTGAGTAGAAATACGCCACGAGAAATGAAGGTAATCAAACCCGCGATGTCTTTCCTAATTTCGAGAGTAGCAGATTCCATGACCGCATTGAGGATCTGCGCTTTGGTCAAATTGTCCTTAATGCCCTTATTACTCAACATGCGTCTCATCCATCCTTCGTAAGAACCCAGTGGAGCATGGCAAGTCCTGAAGTCAATAGGAGAAGGCGGATATTTGTTTCTCAGGAGACAAAATCTCATCACAAGTCTTTGAAGAAGAGAATGGATCATTTGCCATATTTTACGAATCGGAAAGCAAGACTATCTTATGAGAAGGATGTTTCCTAATGTTTGGAAAAGGCGAGGTGAATAACTCATCATCAATGTGCGGCATATCCTTGAAGCTGCCAACACTTCTACGACTTGGTACCAGCATTATCTCCAGAAGACATCTCGACATGAATTCTTTTCTTCATTCCATAATGAAATAAAAGACAGGAGTTAGAAATTGTATGAAAAACGCATGAGGTGTGTAGTCACGCATGACAAGACACAACCCACGTTGAAAATACACAAAAGCCGGGATTGGGTCCAAACACCAGTATCGCATAAGTTTGATCGGTATTGGTTTCAAGTCGGTACAAGTTTTGATCACAGTATTGGTTTCAAGTCCGGTACAAGTTTGATCGTAGGTATTGGTTTCAAGTCCGGTACAACTTTCAGTCTGGTATTGGTTTCAAGACCGGTACAAATTTCAGTTTGGTATTGGTTTCAAGTCCGGTACAAGTTTCAAGTTCGGTGTAAATTTCAGTCAAGCATATGTGAGTAAGACCCACGTTCCGGCATACACGGCGGGCCCGCATTCATTCATCCGCATGCATCATAACACGATTTTCTTTATTCATGGGAATCGTGTCTACGGGATTCAAGCCAAATGGTGGAAAAAGCTAAGCATATACATGTCTTACAAAAGGTGTTTACCTAACAAACTAGGGTTTTACCTTTAAAAAAAAAAAAAAAAAAAAAAAAAAAAAAAAAAAAAAAAAAAACCTACCTCGGACGGCGGCGCACGATACAGTGATTAAAGCCTTCCTACTGAACGGCAAGTTAGCAGACAGCGAAAGGCAACGGCGGTCGGCGGCGGCAACAAGGTCACGGACGGGAGCTGCTTGATGATGAAAAAGAAAATTTCGTGAGGAAAAAAGAAAAGGGTTTTGTCTCTTTTATAGACAAAAAATTAGAAGAATCCAATAGAAGAAGGATTCCTCCCTTATTTGGTTTCCTCTTTTGATTCAAATACCCAAAGAAAGAAACCGGCCCCACCAAGGGATTCCATACAAGCGTGACGGCGTGGGAAACTAGCGGTCGGCCAACACTCTTAGGGTAAACTCCTTTTATCCTGTCTTTCTCACATATGTATGTCACCATCTCATGCCTACCACACAATAGTGTAACCATTATGTGCTAGGCAGGGGACTTAATGTTGATGGTGGATTTTCGTTCAAGGTTAAATTTGTAAAAAACCGAAAAAAATCATGCGTTGACATCTTGTAAAAGATAAAGCCATTTATAAGTGTTGGATACTCCCTCACTTAATTCACCAAGAATGGAGCATGTAGCAACAATCCTATTCTGTGAATACATGAAATTCCTCGAGGTTGGAGCATGTAGCAACAATCCCATCTGTGAATTTCATATCGGCCTTGCATTTTCAGTACTCATTATCGGTGTGGCATGACGGCGAGTGTTACTCTTACGAGTAACACGAACCTCAAGCACTATAATGAAACCATGTACGAAATACCCGTATGTGGTGACTCTCGGTGTGTTATACTAGCCCGATTGAGCCCCTCTCGGTGTGTTATACTAGCCCGATTGAGCATCCGGACTCGACCAGTATCGGTCAGGATATGATTCGATCGCAGCCATCCAACTCCATAAGCATGATTGGATGACCCCGGATCAATTCCATCACCCCCAAGCAGGTATGGAATACCCACGGCCGACCCGCATGGTCGGTCATTGGCCTAACTTGCCAAGAAACCGTTCATACCAAGCATTATGGACGGAAAACCCTAAATTAGGGTTTGCGGCATATTACATGTGTTGCAAAGCGGTCTCAACCATCCATCTTCGCGGTATAGATGGAGGGTGTAGATGTAGATTCAAAGGGCCCAGAGCATGTCAACACGATCACCGTGGGCCCGCCTATACACTTGACCAATCGGTCAAAACCAACCATGGTTGGTCGTGACAAAATTGTCACCCAAACAAGAGATGGCGCACGGCTTTGAAAGCCAAAATTAGGGTTTCAAGCTATCACGCGCGTCCATCTTCTCCGGCACGAATGGAGGGTCACAGATTAGATTAAGCAGGTCTGGTCATACCAGCATGACCACCGTGGGCCCATCTACCTCCTCATGTGTTCGGCCAAGGCATATCATGCCTGGTTAATCCAAAACGTGCGCCCAAACTAGCGTGGCCACGCCTCCCAAACCACAAATTGATCTTGACCGCTCAACTTCGCCGGACGATTTGGGTTGCTCGGATCATGTTTTAATGGGATATTCAGGTATAGGCATGAACACCAGCTTGCCATCTTCACGTCAAACCAATCGGCCAAGACCGAGGCCAAGTTAGGTCGTCTTGGAACGCAACTAGGAAAAAGAGCATGATGCGCGGCCTTTTGCGGCATCAATTTCCTATTGCAAAATCGATCTCAACCACTCCTCTTTCTGGTCAAATTGAGTGGCCTAGATCGCACCTTCATGGGACAGTGAGACATGGACGTGTACACCGGCATGCTATCTACATGCACGCCGGTCGGTCCTCTCGAAATCCTTCCCATGCTTGGTTTCGACCAAGTGAAGAGTGATGCTTGCGCACCTCTTCAAAACCCTAATTTCATTAACGGTCGCAGATGAGTGTCTCAAAGATCATCTCATCCGTCCAACTTCACCAGCCTGGTTATACAACCTGGTCAGGAGTTAATTGGTCAGTGAGGCGTCATTACCCATCACTTTACCACACCATAATGCGAGCACGCATAAAATACACACGGTACTTCACAAGTATCGACTTCCTGAATAACGCGATTATTCAATTGACATTACATGCTATCTTTCGTGGATCCACGATCCACACATTCAGAACATCAATCATGTCACAAGGCGGGGGATACATATGGGGTATTGGTGCGGCGGTTTGGCGTGCGGCGTGCAACGCGCCATCACAAGAACGTGTTAGGAAGTCATGGACGGTTAGAGATGAACAGGAGAAGTGGGCAAGGCTGGTCGTGTATCACCAACACACAACTCCATCACTCCACTTCCTCCACTTCCCACGAGAGACGTGAATAAGGCTCAATGACTTGTATAAATAGGTTCTCCGCCCTATTTCAAACAACAACACAAGTCCAGACGAGACAGAAAACCAAGTGTTAATACAAAACGTATTCCAACACCCAGAGCCTGCTTGCATCAATCACAAGCCTGCTCACCTTTCTGTTACAAGTCATAAGCAAGCCAACACCTTCACAATCTCAACACCTTCTTCGCTTCCCTCCCTAAGATCAACCCCATCTCCTTCACTTTGTGACCGAAACAAGTCTGGAACGGCCATTTCTTGGTTTAGGCCGGACTTGCACAGATTGATCTCTCGAATCTACAAGCACTCACCGCGCAGTGCATTTGTTTAAGGTTTAAATTCATTCCTCATCCACACCCCAAATTACCAAATTCTGCAGGAGTAGTTTTCACCCATAAACACACATATATAACTCTTGGATATATTTTCTTTGATTGAGTATGACTGTCTAGTTGATTCTCTTGGAATTATATTTGAATTAGTCCGTACAAATTGCCTAAACGAAATATTGGGTGTGGTTGTTAGACCCCCCGCTTTACGAATTGGCATCAGAGCAGGCAAACGCATTTGAGACCTTATAAGTCTATATTTGTAGCAATCTG
The DNA here is from genome assembly GCA_023531295.1 of Papaver armeniacum. NCBI lineage: Eukaryota > Viridiplantae > Streptophyta > Magnoliopsida > Ranunculales > Papaveraceae > Papaver > Papaver armeniacum. The sequence goes on from JAJJWW010005237.1 coordinate 21,943, forward strand.
ACTCTATGGACAGTAGTGTTATCTCTGACAAACGCATCACCAGAAACAAGTTCTGTTTCTATGAAATCTATTAAAGAGAAAGACTTGTCGATCACATATAGATGAACATTTTGTTCCTACGAAACAGACAAGTATTGATATGTGTTACCCAGATTTTTTTACTGACGAATTTGACTGTGAAGTAGAAAGGGAAGCAGCCCAAGAGAGTGCAGCGATTCTAAAACTTGTTAGAATCCAGACAGTTGAAATTGATAGGCTGAAACATGACCGGTCGTCAGCCGACACAAATATAATTTACACTTTCTTACTACTCAAAATATAAATATAGCAAGGGCAAGAAAGGATCGATCCCACAGAGAGGTCTAGGTTGTCAAATTGTTTCAGTTCCCTATAAATAACACCGATAGTTTTGTGATTTTATAAACTAAAATAAAATAAAAGCAAATAAAGCAAAGCAAACAAATCAAATCGAGGATAAGAAGATATTGGTCATGGATTTCGTTTTCATTCACAAACATGGTTTCACCACAATAACTAGAATTGATATTTTAATCTCAACTTTTATCAAAGGCCCTAGAATACCTTGATCGCAAGAATATCCCGCAAATCTCCTCATGTCATCAACAAACACATTAAAAGATGCGAATATGAGTTCTACCTAAAGGAACAACCTAACGTGTAAAAGCACTAATCAAGTTTAATTCCCTAGATGCATTAGGTTCTATGAAATCAGGCCAATCAAAGCAATCGAACGTGGAAAGCGCACTAATCCGATTTAACAAAGGTTATGACTCACATATGATCATGAGAATATATCACTACAAACTATAATCATATTTATGCTACTTGCAATCCGGAATTATCACTTTTGCGTATAATAACCCTAATCTAGCAATAAAGATGAAAGCAAACTCAATCGATTCGCGACTCGACTAAACAAGCATTCAAATCATGTAACAATATTCATGGTGAATCATAAACGATAATATGAGAGAAAACTAATTTATTGAATTAAAACCCATATTTGGAAATCCAACTTATTCCATAACCAATAATAAAACTCTAGCTCATATTCATGGAGTTCATAACAAGAAGAAAGAGAAAAGACTTCATGGTTCTAAACCCTAGAAAACAAAGTAGAGGCCAAAGAATAAAAGATAATATATCTGTTTTGAGAAAAGTCTTCTCTTTTATAGCTCCACTCCTTCCAAAATTAGGTTTTGTCTTCAAAGTCCATTAGTTAGAAGTCCACCAAGCCCACAAGTGAGAGAAAACCCATGTGAAAATTCTGCCCAAAAACGGTCGCCGGAAAACTGGGATTACGGCCGAAAATCGGCCGGAAGTTGGCCGGAAAACTAGCTCAGGTGACCGGCAAAGTCAACCCGGTCACCGGTCAACGGGTCGGATCGGTCGAAGGTCACTGAGTCAACTCGGTCAAACCGAGTCAGGTGGTCTAGTCAGAAGTCAGACCGAGTCAACACCGATTCAGCTATCTAACTCGGCCAAGTTGGCCATGCCAGGCCATATCTTCTGCTGCACTATCATTGTGCTTTACCTATTTAAACTCCAGCCATGATGGCTGATCATACTTCATAGCTGCAGCTTCAATTTATTCCAGAAACATATCACCACTTCCATCCATGAATTCCACCAGTAGCAACTTTTTCTCTGCAAAATCATATCCTTGAACCCTGCCATCTGCATCAGCATCATTGAGCCACAGGCTAGCCATTTATCATCATGCCAGCAGTAACACAATTCTTTCACCTGCCAGTTCTTGCAATCACTGCAATTCATCAAACTCAAACTAACCCATATGCTCAGTTCCTGCTCTTGCAATCCACTCTGCCAATTCCATCATCACTTGCAACTTAATTGCTCATCTCCAACTCAATCCAGGCCACAGCTCCAGCTCTTGACCTGCAACTCTAGCAATAGCAGCCCAGCTGCAAAATACAGCACATCCAGCTCCTGCTCTCTCCAGCTACATATAACAGCATAACCACCAGCTCCACCTGTGACTTTTCTTATTCACCATATTGCGGCTGCGACATCCTTACTGCAACACCATTCTACTTTAGCTCAACTCAGGCCACCTGCAACATCACCTGCAATTCAAACCCATCTTCCCTGCAATGCCATTTCTCCACAAAGATCACTCGCACCTATTTGTTTATCATGAGCTTGATTCCCGCAACTTTCGTAGCAAACTAGCATTCATCCGAAGAGTCGCTTCTTCTACTCACCATTTTCACGACCATCAAGACCTTATTCCACCCGAAATCACCTGCAACATCACTTTGCCATTTACGAAGCTTCAACTTCAACACACAATTGCTTCCTTGAACTCAAATCCACTACCGGACTACTTGCTTAGAGACTCTAGTGAACCGCCACATTCCCTGTGTAAACATCCACTTTGCCTGTATAAACTGCATCTCATCCTATAACCTTTCCCTGCACACATACTCATTTGCTTCATTCAATCCATCAGCTGCAGCACCACTGTCAAACCTGGTAACCATTCCATTCTGCAGCTCTAGTGTCTCAGAAGATTCAACTCTCAATTCATTCCCCTTGGATCTCCATCTGAGCTGCAACTGCAACTCATACTTGCCATTCCATGAATATCACAGCACATTTATTCCCTGTATTCTGAGTCCATCTCTGCTCAAATTCGACTGGCAGCAACAACTTCAATTACTACCATATCTTCTCCGTGATTTCAATTTCACCAAACCCTAATCTGAGAATCAATTTATCTCAATCAATCTCGAGTTCAACCATGAATCTGCCATACACCGATTCCTCTCTTAAACCCATTTAATTGTTCTCAGATTCCTCAATCAACCACTTACAATCCACAAATTCATCTTCTAACTCTTCTCTCACATCGCTACAACGACCAAATTCAAGGCGAATAAATTCATCGATCTCGAGACGGCGTTGCCTCAATTTCCTCTTGTCTGAATCTCTGCTCAAAACCCAAACTCAAGTATTCTCTCGATCCGAACCTAGTTGAACCCTAGACTCTAAAAATTCTACCCTCTTGGCTCGCCAAACAACAGCAGGTATAGGTAGTGATCTTGGTGTTATTGAGAAAACAGATGGCTAAATGACCCTCGATGTAGTTCCTGGGCTAGAGAACTGGGATGGCTATTGGCACCCGTTTGATGGTTAAGGGCTAACCAGCTCATACATGGCTTGTCGGTTTCAGAAGACTGACAGCCCTAATTCTCGATTTTCTGAGATTTACAATTTAAATCCTCTTGCATGACTTAGCCTGCTCCAAATATCGCCAGTGAATTGGCCTTTTTGCCTTATACGCTCCAAATGGATGGTTTTTTTCCTTCTTCTGATCAAATGACTCCAAAGTACCTAATAACTCAAAAACACGCGTAAAATACATAATTCACAAGAAAAATAGCAAAGAAAGCGTAACTACTAAATAGTAAATACGGTGTATTCTACACCTATCAGATTCCCCCACACTTAGACTTTGCTAGTCCTCGAGCAAATCAAACAAAATAATAAAATACAACAACTCCGTGTCGTCGAGGCTACGGTTAATTTTAGCATAAATAACAAGCCTTTAAACCCCTAGGTGTCCCTAGTGGACGAGTTATAGTCTCGTGAAGGTTTACAAGAGGTCTACCTACAAAACCTATATTTCAAACTCCGTCTATTTGTGACAAATCAATGAATGAATCCAAATTGACTACAGGAGGAGGTACCTTGCAAATTCAATTCATATATTAGTAAATAAACTCTAATTAGATAGTCGAACAAGCCACAATACTCGGAAACTAACAAACCACAATCACAATGAAAAGATTAAGAAGATGGATATAGATGTAGATGTTGGCGAATATTCACAAGTGTTCGATGTTTCCCATATCTGTTCCAAGGTCACTTTGCTAAGATGAACCTAATCCTATTGGATTGAGCTACTTGGTGCTGAATGCTACATCAAATCAATTGGCATATACAAGGGAACCAAGAGTGACTTTATTCAACACAATAATAATTTCTTCTCTTTTTTTTATATGATTGGATCAAACTGGATCCAATTTCTTTTTTTTTTTTTTTTTTTAGACGGCATGATTAAATCTTTTGGATCCAAGCGCATGCTTCCTTGTCAACACGTATATGATAGTTGCCTTGGATCCCTGCATTCCACGCTTGTTTAGGCGACGGAGACAGGGGACTACGTTTCACACATCTTTTGCTATTCCCAAGTGTCTTTTTATTCCGTTTTGGTCTAATTGGTCGGTCTCTTTTTTTTTTTTTTTTTTTTCTTTTCTTTTCTTGTTCAATTTTTTTTCTCTTTTTCTAGTAACTCAATCACTCTATTTCATCCTAGCAGTAATAACACGTCGATGTTTAATGACCCACCAAAGCACTTAGAGAACAATAGATAAATATGGAAAAATAAAAATAGAATGCGATATGGTGATATTCCGAGATATGGTAACAACTATCATGGTATTTATGATTCATGAGCTATGTTCGTCCCTTTTAGTTAAATGGTCCTCAACTCTTGCATTCAAAATGGTTTCATCCACTAATGGTGTCATCCTAAAGGCACAAATTTCTAGATATCGGAGTTCAAAAAGCACAAAATTTTTTCTTGGTTTTTCTATTTTTCTGATTTTTTTTTTTTAAAAGGCATAAATAAACTATACAAACATATAAATGCTCCCCCACACTTAAACTTCACATTGTCCTCAATGTGTAAAACCGAAAATTCTGAATTCTGACGTAACAGCAGATAAAACGCAAAAACTGTACAAATTGGTAAGGAATTTGGAAAAACTCCATTTCACAAAAGTTGTTCACCTACGTGTTTTCTACACAGTGTCAAAATTTCACAGTGTTTTGATAAACGGTCTGACAGTTATGGTCTCTGGACTGAACTACGCGCAGTCTGAAATTTTCTGACGAAAATGTATTCGTCATAATTCTCTTCTAAGATAGATTACGGACTCAATGAAATTAAACATAGGGATGCAAATATGATATGAAAACAGTAAAAAATAAATAAACGAAACAAAAATAAAATGCAAAAGGATAAGAGATACAAAACCGGTGGGTTGCCTCCCACTTAGCGCTTGTTTTAAAGTCGACGGCCCGACTTAGCTTCTTGTAAAATTCATTCCCCATACACCAATAATCTGAAAAGTTGGGGATCCGTCCATAGAACCTGTTTTGCAAACACTAGCTTCACACAAATATTAGTAACATAAAGCAAAAGTGAAACTATGAACCGATAAAAGCTTCCCCCACACTCATTCTTGTCCACACTTGGAAGTGTATAAAGAATATAGAAGTCGGGTACTTCCACGGTTTCTTGGTCCATAACCTGCATAGTATGAGAATCAAGTATCTCTAATGGCGGAAAACGAGAAACAAAGTCATTCAACAATACTCCCGAAGCACATACATTCAAACCAAATAGAGGTAAAGGAGAAGAAATAATAGGCAACGGATTAGACAAACCTTGCACAATCTCTTTTATCACGGAATCCTCTTCATCCTTGAAAAACTCAAGTGAACAATTCACCTCTTTTATATCATGGTCCTCTATCAAACCTTGCAACCATTCTTCGTCCGTTTCTGCCGTAACCAAAGTCTCGACATAAACATCATCATTACAATCATTTGCAAGCTCAATTGGGTCTTCCACAATATTGGTCAAACCGGTCTCATTCTCAACACACTCCTCTTTGTTGTAAGGCACATATTCTTTTGCGGATCCAAATTTTATCATAAGAAACTTTTTTAGAACACTCGAAAATGCATCATCCTCAAGCTCCACCCTTTGAATAGGCTCTTGATCATTATTAAGATCAATGCTTGAATAATCTACACAAGTGTCGACATATTCCTCTTCGTCTTCATCTTGATCCCAAAAAGACTCCTCGGAGATGTCACCATGAGTTGTTTCAAGCAATGTATCATAATCACCGTCACTATCATAGTCAACATAAGATTGTTCCTCGCTGAATTTAGTGTTGCTAATCTCTAACTCATCCTTTTGAATAGGTGAATGATCATTATTACGATCAAGAGTTGAGTTAGCCACACAATTATCCACGAAAGTGCCCAAGGTTTGGCCTTTTTCAACATTAGCATCAATCAAATATTCATCACAAACCATATGCACATTAGAATTATCCATATCTTCCTTGTATTGATCAATGCCTCTTCGCAAGATAGTCATACCTTCACGAAGTTCTTGGAGTTGCTCGTTTGTAGTCTCTTTAGCTTTTTGAAATTCCTCTTGTAAAAAGGTGGAAACTTTATCTATAAAATTAGAGACTTTTTGTTCACAAGCATAAGAATCCTCCCATCCTTGTTGTTGTTCACACACATACCCTCCATAAGTTTGTTGAGGAAAACCACAAGGTTCCATGGAATATTGGTCATAACCAATGAATTGGTTTTGATTATACCCATGGAATTGGTAGTTTTCGTATTGTTGAGGTTGTTGAAAACCGTATCCATTGTTCCAATATGCTCCTTCCAAAGAAATAAGCACCTGAAATAATTCTCAAACCAAGGTTAAAAACCCAGAAAATAAGAAAAAATAAAAATAAAAATAAAACAAAAAACTAAATACAAAAATAAGAAACCAAAAACAATTAACAACCGCTGCCTCCCCGGCAGCGGCGCCAAAATTTGACCGGTCGTCAGCCGACACAAATATAATTTACACTTTCTTACTACTCAAAATATAAATATAGCAAGGGCAAGAAAGGATCGATCCCACAGAGAGGTCTAGGTTGTCAAATTGTTTCGGTTCCCTATAAATAACACCGATAGTTTTGTGATTTTATAAACTAAAATAAAATAAAAGCAAATAAAGCAAAGCAAACAAATCAAATCGAGGATAAGAAGATATTGGTCATGGATTTCGTTTTCATTCACAAACATGGTTTCACCACAATAACTAGAATTGATATTTTAATCTCAACTTTTATCAAAGGCCCTAGAATACCTTGATCGCAAGAATATCCCGCAAATCTCCTCATGTCATCAACAAACACATTAAAAGATGCGAATATGAGTTCTACCTAAAGGAACAACCTAACGTGTAAAAGCACTAATCAAGTTTAATTCCCTAGATGCATTAGGTTCTATGAAATCAGGCCAATCAAAGCAATCGAACGTGGAAAGCGCACTAATCCGATTTAACAAAGGTTATGACTCACATATGATCATGAGAATATATCACTACAAACTATAATCATATTTATGCTACTTGCAATCCGGAATTATCACTTTTGCGTATAATAACCCTAATCTAGCAATAAAGATGAAAGCAAACTCAATCGATTCGCGACTCGACTAAACAAGCATTCAAATCATGTAACAATATTCATGGTGAATCATAAACGATAATATGAGAGAAAACTAATTTATTGAATTAAAACCCATATTTGGAAATCCAACTTATTCCATAACCAATAATAAAACTCTAGCTCATATTCATGGAGTTCATAACAAGAAGAAAGAGAAAAGACTTCATGGTTCTAAACCCTAGAAAACAAAGTAGAGGCCAAAGAATAAAAGATAATATATCTGTTTTGAGAAAAGTCTTCTCTTTTATAGCTCCACTCCTTCCAAAATTAGGTTTTGTCTTCAAAGTCCATTAGTTAGAAGTCCACCAAGCCCACAAGTGAGAGAAAACCCATGTGAAAATTCTGCCCAAAAACGGTCGCCGGAAAACTGGGATTACGGCCGAAAATCGGCCGGAAGTTGGCCGGAAAACTAGCTCAGGTGACCGGCAAAGTCAACCCGGTCACCGGTCAACGGGTCGGATCGGTCGAAGGTCACTGAGTCAACTCGGTCAAACCGAGTCAGGTGGTCTAGTCAGAAGTCAGACCGAGTCAACACCGATTCAGCTATCTAACTCGGCCAAGTTGGCCATGCCAGGCCATATCTTCTGCTGCACTATCATTGTGCTTTACCTATTTAAACTCCAGCCATGATGGCTGATCATACTTCATAGCTACAGCTTCAATTTATTCCAGAAACATATCACCACTTCCATCCATGAATTCCACCAGTAGCAACTCTTTCTCTGCAAAATCATATCCTTGAACCCTGCCATCTGCATCAGCATCATTGAGCCACAGGCTAGCCATTTATCATCATGCCAGCAGCAACACAATTCTTTCACCTGCCAGTTCTTGCAATCACTGCAATTCATCAAACTCAAACTAACCCATATGCTCAGTTCCTGCTCTTGCAATCCACTCTGCCAATTCCATCATCACTTACAACTTAATTGCTCATCTCCAACTCAATCCAGGCCACAGCTCCAACTCTTGACCTGCAACTCTAGCAATAGCAGCCCAGCTGCAAGATACAGCACATCCAGCTCCTGCTCTCTCCAGCTACATATAACAGCATAACCACCAGCTCCACCTGTGACTTTTCTTATTCACCATATTGCGGCTGCGACATCCTTACTGCAACACCATTCTACTTTAGCTCAACTCAGGCCACCTGCAACATCACCTGCAATTCAAACCCATCTTCCCTGCAATGCCATTTCTCCACAGCATCACCTGCACCTATTTGTTTATCATGAGCTTGATTCCTGCAACTTTCTGTAGCTTCAGCTAGCATTCATCCAGTAGCTGCTTCTTCTACTCGCCATTTTCACAGCCATCAAGACCTTATTCCACCTGAAATCACCTGCAACATCACTGCCATTACCTGAAGCTTCAACTTCAGCACACAATTGCTTCCTTGAACTCAAATCCACTACCAGACTACTTGCTTAGAGACTCTAGCTGAACTTCTGCCACATTCCCTATGTAAACATCCACTTTGCCTGTATAAACTGCATCTCATCCTATAACCTTTCCCTGCACACATACTCATTTGCTTCATTCAATCCATCACTGCAAACACCACCTGTCAAACACCTGGTAACCATTCCATTCTGCAGCTCTAGTGTCTCAGAAGATTCAACTCTCAATTCATTCCCCTTGGATCTCCATCTGAGCTGCAACTGCAACTCATACTTGCCATTCCATGAATATCACAGCACATTTATTCCCTGTATTCTGAGTCCATCTCTGCTCAAATTCGACTGGCAGCAACAACTTCAATTACTACCATATCTTCTCCGTGATTTCAATTTCACCAAACCCTAATCTGAGAATCAATTTATCTCAATCAATCTCGAGTTCAACCATGAATCTGCCATACACCGATTCCTCTCTTAAACCCATTTAATTGTTCTCAGATTCCTCAATCAACCACTTACAATCCACAAATTCATCTTCTAACTCTTCTCTGTCCTCTGCTACAACGACCAAATTCAAGGCGAATAAACTCATCGATCTCAGACAGCGTTGCCTCAATTTCCTCTTGTCTGAATCTCTGCTCAAAACCCAAACTCAAGTATTCTCTCGATCTGAACCTGGATGAACCCTAGACTCTAAAATTCTACCCTCTTGGCTCGCCGGCAACAGCAGGTATAGGTAGTGATCTTGGTGTTGTTGAGAAAACAGAGGGCTAAATGACCCTCGATGTAGTTCCTAGGCTAGAGAACTGGGATGGCTATTGGCACCCGTTTGATGGTTAAGGGCTAACCAGCTCATACATGGCTTGTCGGTTTCAGAAGACTGACAGCCTAATTCTCAGTTTTCTATGAGATTTACAATTTAAATCCTCTTGCATGACTTAGCCTGCTCCAAATATCGCCAGTGAATTGGCCTTTTTGCCTTATACGCTCCAAATGGATGGTTTTTTTCCTTCTTCTGATCAAATGACTCCAAAGTACCTAATAACTCAAAAACACGCGTAAAATACATAATTCACAAGAAAAATAGCAAAGAAAGCGTAACTACTAAATAGTAAATACGGTGTATTCTACACCTATCAAAACACACGATCAATACAATGATTGGCATGGTAAAAGATCGTGATTCCCAATTAAGGGTTCTTCGTGAGGAAAATGTTGTATTTTGTTCATCTCGAACCTTACTCGAGGCTAAACTCAAGGAACATGCTTGTGAAATAGAACGACTATTGAGTAATCTCTCTATTCAAGATAAAGGACATTCCGGGGAATCTGTCATACCAATTACTTATAACTTTTCTATGACATTAGAAAATGTGAATACTTGTAATCACGTTTCTCTAATGATGCCAGCTTCAGAAGCTAAATTGCAAACCCTTCCTATCGCTAAAGAGGTGCTTGGTTCTTCCACCGATCAAGGAAACACCACATATCACTGAAGGAAGAAATCTTGTAACGATGTTGCTAACCCTACACACTCGAATCACTCCGGTGATCAGAAAGTATATCTCTTTTGTGATTCAAAAGGACATGTTCAACGGAAGAGGAAACTGAGGTTGAATGACAACTATTTTGGTCGTCTTCAATACACCTTAGATTTAATACTCAAAGGTGTAACTGGCATTCGGATGTCTAAACCTATTGGTCTTAGTACTCACCCTGTGAATTCTTCCAGTAAAGTCAGTTCAATCTGCTCATCGAACGTTCGAACTAATTGTAGCATTAATACAAATCGGTCAAGGATATTTCATAAAAATCCTTCTCAATCTAAAATGATGGATGATGTTCAAGATGTGATAAAGGTACCAGCAGGTGGGAACATATATGAAGGACAACCTTAATCTGATAATTGAAGGATACAAGGATCTTATCAACAGGCTGTCAAAATCCTCCAAATAATCCTCTCTGGTAAGGATTCAAACTTAGTCTCATACTTTGATGATAGTAAGTTTTATGATACTTTTTCACATCAAAAAGGGTTTCCTCTAAAAATTAGAAGGAAAAAGAGAATTAACTATTAACAATATTCATTTGATGAGCGTAAAGCTCATACTTGTGTTAATTAATCACAAGGGTTGAATTCTTACTCATGAAAAATCCTGTTGAGTAAGATATGCTAATAATCAGGCATACTTATTGGTAAAATGCCTTCTTCTTAGTTGAGCTATTTTGTTATCGTCCATAGCTAAACTTTTGTTTACAAATAACATTGCCTAAGTATTGTCTGTGTCTTGAGAATCGCTTCGACTGTCTTCCTTTTATTTCTTTGATTTTTTTTTTCTGCAACTAAGTTGTCTGCTACTCTTGTGCTCTAAAATTTTCTCTCTGTGGAAATATAAAATTTATTGAGCCAAAAAAAGGAAAATCTTCACGTAGCAAAATTTTGTTATTTTTCGTTTTACCTTGTAAAAAGGTACGTTACGGTTTTGTTGGGTACGGATTGTGTTCGTACGGGTACCCAAATATTGCTTTCCATGAACCATTTATACGAACCCTAAAATTTACCGTCCCTAAGAAACCATTTAAATACCAAACCTATTGAGTCACGTACGCGTACTCTGGTTATTTTCTTTGTGTCAAGAATGTCTTCACCTTCTCACACTTGTGATTTTGCAAGAGGTTTTCTTGATAAAGGTATTGGTTTCAAGTCCAAAGAGAGGAATAAATTAACCCTAGTAGAAGTTGATGGTCAAAATCCTGAGGATTTTTCTGATGCCTCATGCTACTATGCCTGTACTCATCAAGATGTTGAAAATGATGAGATGGTTTTAGCCGAAGTGGTTCGTGATTTTCTTAAATACTTTGAGGAAGCAAAACTGCAACTCGTTGATACTATGAAGGGTCTCGATGTGTTACGAACTGAGTTGAAAAAGGTTAATTCCGACCTTGTTCTCTTGAAGACACATGTTAAAGATATTCTCAATGAGAATATCTTCTATGAAGAAGCGATATATGCTGTCAATTACAAACTCAAAGGACTCAAGATCTCGTGAGGGTTCTGGAAGTGCTCCTTGATTTTAGTTCATGATAGGTTTTGATTGGTTTAGGAGTCATTTGTTTTTAGCTTGTTGTTTTTAGATTTTGAATCTTTTTATGTCTAGGAAACTTCTTATGAGAATTTATTCTTCTGTTTTAGGAAGGATAACTAGGGTTTGGAATACCTTATATTGTGATTTCACATAGCTATTGCCAACGATTTTCATCTTGCAATATTTTTAGATTTATTTATTTAAATTTTAAGTTATTTGGAAGATGATTTTGCAGTATTAATCTTTATTGGTTTCATATATTGCAAATAATGTTATAGGATATGTGTGTTTACGTCCGTGAACTGTGATTGTCCCATATATGTCAAAAGTTAAGTCTATTATGTCATTATGCAAATATTGATAAAAGATAGAATGAACGTTTGAATATTTCGCAGTATTGATCTTTCCCTGATCCAATTCTATGTGAAAGTACTGTATGGCTCCGTAAGTTTTCTTATGTTGAGAATTTCCGATTAAATTAATCATTAAGGTTCTTTTGTGGTTAATTTAATTGAGTTTTCTGGATACAAATTCATGTTTCATGTGATTTGTTAATGTCCAAAGAAATTTTTCTTTTCTTGTAAAAGTAAGGTCGTTCTTGTTGTTCTTTCGGGAATGACATTTTTATGGGGGAGAGTTCTTAATAGAACTTGTGCTTAATTGCCAAATCTTTGTGGGGGGTGCGGCTGTGGAATATTGTAGGAGTTTTCTTGTATCATTATAAACTCCTTGATGAATACACTAAGTTTCGACTATGTGAAATCATCGAAACAAAGTTGATATGTTCTTTTTTAGTCATGAAGTATCTCTTTGAGAATTTCATTACGATCCCGCTAGTTTTCGTACCTTTGCCAATTTATATTGACCCTGATTTGAAGACTATATAAGGGAGAACTCTAGCAACTAGGAAAGCTAATCCCCACACCTCATGTGTGGTACTAGTTGCGACTAGAATTGATTCTCTTTTAGCCTAGGTTTTTCCTAAAACCATTATAGGTTAACGACTTAAAGTTTTCATTGGGATTATGAAGCCAGACCAAACTATTTTCTCAGTAGTTGCGTGTTCCGATCTTACTTTATTCTATCATATTGAGTATTATCTTCTCTAAGATTTGGTCGAGATTTATCTCCGATAGGTAAGAAATAAAAAGTAATCCTAAAGCTCTTCGTCTCATCCTTTGTGATTCCACAATAACTTGTTTTACTACCATATATTTAAGTTATTGTGAGGTGATTGATATTACTAGGCTGTTCTTCGGGAATATAAGGCCGGTGTATCAATTGGTTCCTGTTCACCTTGATTTATCAAAATACAGAACAAAAACTTCGTAGGTATTTCTGTGGGAGACAAATTTATCTATTTCAATAGACTTTTCTGTGTGAGACAGCTTTTTTTATCAAGTCTTCGACTTTGGGTTGTAACAACTCTTAGTTACGGGTGAGATCATCTAAGGGAATCAAGTGCGTAGAGTCCTGCTGGGATTCAGAGGCTTAAGGAACGTGACTGTACCTTAATCAGTGTGAGATTGGTTAGGGCTCAACTACATTCCAGTCCGAAGTTAACTTGTAGTAGGCTAGAGTCTGTAGCGGCTTAATACAGTGGGGTGTTCAAATATGGACTAGGTCCGGGAGTTTTTCTGCATTTGCGGTTTCCTCGTTAACAAAACTTCTGGTGTCTGTGTTATTTCTTTTCCGCAATTTATTTGTTTATATAATTAAAATATCACAGGTTGTGCGTAGTTCAATCAATTGGTAAATCCAACCTTTGTTTGTTTGTTGAAATTGATTGACACTTAAACATTGGTCTTTGGTGCCGTTCAAGTTATTTCTCATAATAATCAGGCTCGCGGATTCCTATATGTTTGATTTTCTGATTACATTGAGAAATAGAGATATAACTCTTGGATATATTTTCCTTGATTGAGTCTGACTATCCAGTTGATTCTCTTGGAATTATATTGGAGTTAGTCCATACAGATTGCATAAACGAAATATTGGGTGTGGTTGTTAGACCCCCGCTTTTTCAGTTTCATCTAAATAGAGAAAGTCTTTCCTTGAATCTCAAGTTATCTTATCTTGAATTCTTAGCAACCCTCAGTCTTAAAAAACTATAAATAGAGATGCTCTTTCAACTGAGAAATTCAATTCCTAACATTTTGTGTCCTAGTTGATTGCTAGAGTCGTCCTCTATTGACCTAGGTTTCCTATTGAGAAACATAATTAGGTCTACGACTAAAAGACTTGACTTTAGGGATTCGTGAAGCCAGGTCCGACTATCTTTTACCTTGATAGTTCGTGTATCCAGATCTTGTTTTTTTTGTTATCGAGGTTTTCGTAATCTCTTTTAGGAAAGATAGATAGTAATTGCAAAGTTCTCTCGTTTCAGACTTTGTGATTCCTCAAGATAGATATCTAAAAACTATTCTTAATTGATGAAAATTGTTCTTGAGAGGTGGTAAAGAATCCAGGTGTAGATGGGGAAAAACGATTTGCTGATTTTTTAGGGAAGTGAAGAGATGACGGTTCGGGCGAGACTCCTCAACCGAGCAAACTGCTTAACCTCACACAGATGCGCTGTATGGGAGTGCTTTAAGTTCGAGAGATCAATTTGTAGGACTCCGGCCTAAACCAAGTCAATGGTCGTTCCAGAGTCAATTCGGTCACAAAGAGGGAGATGGGTTGATCTGTAGGAGGGAAGCTGAGAATTGTATGGGATTAATGATGATCAAAGATTGTGGGTGTGTTGAAGGTTTCTGCAAATTGATGAACTGTTGAGTTCGAATAAGTTCTGGTCGATTGATGGAATTTCTGAGAGTGATCGCTCGAAAAATTATTGTCGTTCAATCGTGAATCCAGAGATCTATTTATATTGTCAGAATAGTAAACACCTTGATCCCTGTAAGTGTGACGGTTTCTTGAGTGAAAGAGTGGGAAAGTAGGAAATCGTGGCAAAACCAGTTCCAGGTCGTGTGGAGACTTGGTTAACTGTTCACCCACTACTTTGCTAACTCCTTCAACCGTTTGCACGACTTACTCACATTTCTCATCCTGGATGAACACACGTGTCGTAGGCCGACAGACCAAAACCCTAATTCATATCCCCCCATGTGACATGATTGATGTCTCACGAACGTGGAGTCTGCAAAGCAGACGTGTATTTAATTAGTCAGTTGTTGACTGATTAGTCTAGGTTTTGTTGAATTGAGCATGATTGACGAATGCTCAATGATTCATGGATTGAACATGTTAGACGTACAATTCTTAGATATTGCTCGTCTGAGAAAATTCGAGCAACTGAGCATCGATTCGACAAATTACTGAATATTGATAGTTGGATCTGAGCAAGATTGCTCAATTCGATGAATTATTGATAAATTATTGAATATTGATAGTTGGATCAATATTCGAGCAATCGAGCAAGTATTGCTCAATTCGAATTAATTATTTATTGGTAACGTGACCCAATAAAATATTAATTAAAATATTAGTAGACTACCAAATATTATATAATTAATCTGAATGGTGATTACCGGATCAACATAAATTTATTAGTGTTTGAACTTGCTCAGAATGATGATTTGTGGAGCGTTTGTTCGAAACCCTAATTTTTGATCAATTGTTCGTCAATTGATGAATTGCTGAAAATAGGTCATGAGTGAGGGAGGGACAGACCACATGGGATAATGGACGACCATGTGGTGCCCAATTGCTAGAGTGAGCGTGAACCAGGGTCCTGAGTTGACCGGTTGGTGAAAGAATGATGATTAAATGCCGGTTTCATCATTTATTAAAATAGTGCTCGTCTGAGCATATGTAATAAAACCTAATTCATGGAGAAGTGAAAGACCGACCAAACCAAGAGGGCATGAAACCGACCCTTGGTGGTCGTGGGACCAGCTGATGGTCGATTGAGCAAATTCCAGGTTGGTTGGAAAGAGTTTGGACCCAATATGAGCAATTGAGCAAATTAGGTCAAAATTATAATAATGTGTGGGACCGGCTCCTTGCAAGCCTTAGGGCCGGCCTTGGTCGGTCAAGGAAGCATTCTCGGGTCACCATAATGTTCGTATCTCAGTCCTGAGAGTTTTGCTATTTTCTGGTGTGCGTTTGAGCAATATCTCAGATTTTCAGAAGGGTTCGATCTTTGACTGAAATTCTTGATTTCGCTCGAATGAGCAAGTAGGACTTTGCTCGTTTGATCAAAATTTGAAAATATTAAAATAATAATATTTTATTATTTGGCGTGAGTATCCTAGTCGGTCATGACCATTTGAGTTTTTGGCTTTTTCATGGTTTGAGCAATATTTGAGAAAATATGAAGAAACCATGATTTTTGCTCAAACGGAGGAGTTTCATGAGATGAGGGAAATAATAATTATGAAAATAAGGGATTGCAAGGTGTGTGGGACCGGCCACGGTTAGGGCATGGCCGACCGGCTAGGTAGCCCGGTCCCGCAACACCTTTCCCTATTTTATTATTTTTCATGAAACCGTGAAAATATGGAGAAACCGTGAGTTTTTCTCAAACAAGGAAAGTTGCTTGAAGATAAATAAAATAAGAAAAATAAAAGGAAGAGGCGTGGGGGACCTGATAAGATTTTTAATTGTTTGTTGTTGTAGTAAATAGGTTGTCGTTCACTCGGACGTTGTTGAGATTAAATTTAAAGGTTTAATGAAAATAATAAAAGAGAGAGTTACTGGGTCTAGGATTCCACCGAATTTATATCAATAGGTTCAATTATTTATTCTTCAACAATTATAGCTCAATAAATAAAACAACAAGGACTCTTATTTTTGCCAAGGTAGATTCTCCAACATTAGTTATAAATCGTAAGCATGGGACATCAAACATCTAAGCAAGCATGACCCATCTAATAAAATGATAACTAATTTTTTCAAATCATAAAACAATTTAAAATAAATGCAAAAGTCATAAAAAGAATAAAATAAATTCACCCATGTATGAAGTTCGGCTTCCTCCGTCGACCCAGTGTAGGGGTCTAGTTTCTCATGATAAAAACACACTCAGAAATATAATTCATAGCTCAAATGGTTTTTTTATTAAAGAAAACTAATAATTCTCCCCAAACTCTCGATACCCACTATATGACACCCAAACAACCTTTATATACTCGAAGCGGGACCAAGAATATCCCCTCATTACTTGAAATCTTCTCCATTACTCGGCATTAGCTCGGAATATTTTTCTTTCCTTTTTTGAAAATTACGAGATTTTTCCCCATCTCTTACACGTAAATAGGTGTCGAGAATCTTTCCATCAATGCAAAATATACTCCCAAAGAATATTATCTCGAACCAAAATTATTTGATTTAACTTCAAAATATCTTCTTTTCTGTTTTCTTCAAACCGAAAATGTATCCTTCCTTTTACGAAACAAAAGCATTTACCGCCATTGTTTTGATGCGAAGAATTAATACCAATCTAATTCCAACCAAATCTCGACCAAATCTCTTCTAAAATCTTCCACATAAATCCGATAATATCTCAAGATAATATAAGGCCCTGTTTGAATGTAATCTTCCTTTTTCTTCAAAACCAACCAGATTACCATCCCTTAGTAATTGAGGTGTCCCTTTTTTTTTTTTTTTTTTTCTGAATCACATGAATTTTATTGATTTTAAGTAAAAGAAATTACATTAAGAAAATTATAAAAAGGATGAAAAAACTAGAAAAAGCAAATTAGTTTACTCCAAGCCCACAAAGACAAAGCTCACAATGAGTTAGCTAAATCTATAGTACTTCACATCTGGCATTTCAACTCTAATAAGAGAGGAAGGTCTTCCAATGCAAATACTTCTTTCTCCTGCTAAAGAGGCACCTTTTTGGCTAATCCATCCATTTGAGAAGTTCACTTCTCTATAACAATGTAAATATTTGATAACTGCAATCTTTTCTACAGCTTTTTTCCATCTACCCCTGATGAACCATGGCACCTCATTTTGATTAAAGGTATTCACCACTGATTTTGAGTCAGAAACAATACACACATTCTGTTTACCCCACTCAATTGCCAATTCCAAAGCACAAATGACAACATATAATTCTGCAATAAAATTTGAAGCAATACCTATGCCCCCTGTTAGAGTGCCTAGCACCTGACACTTATGGTCTCTGACAATCACCCCAAAACCTGCATTTCCAGGGTTACCAAAAGAGGATCCATCACAGTGAGAACATAGTGAAGTTTACATCCTGGAGGAAACCAATAACATTCTCGATTGTTTGAAACTTGGATTTTCTTACTCCCGGTGAAATTTTGTAATTATCTGTGTCATAATTTTGATTCCATTTATTACCTGAAATTCTTAAGCCACCTTCAGTTATTGACTTCACAACTCTGCACTTGAAGCTTTGCTTATTTGGCTTTACTTCTTCAAAGAACTTCTTATTCTTCTGAAACCATAATTCTTTGAGAATTATACAAACTACTGTAATCCATACTTGCTGAATCAGGGGACTTTTATTCTTTACTTTCCTCCAAACATCATTAAGATCTTTAGGTTTATCAAACTGAAAGTAAGAGCAGATCCATTTCCAAATTTCTACATTGAATTCACATTCCCATAATAGATGATTCATACTGTCTTGGGATTTCTCACAGATGCAACATCTAGAGACCATGTCATAGCCTTTCCTCACCATAACTTCATCATCCAGGATATATTCCTTGAATGATTTTCCATACATTGCTTGCCACACTAGGATGGATGAAGGAATTCGGATATATTTAGACCAATGCACAATAGGTTCTTTATACCTTAATTTTGAACAGCATCATGAAGCGAGAAAGAACCTTTCAGATTTCCCATCCAAATAAGCTCATCCCTCCCACCAGCCACAATTGGCATTATAGTAGCTTGAAACAAAAGCTGAAGTTCATTAGGTAGGGACCACTCACCATTCTCCAATAAGTTAGAGACTTTTAGCATTGAGTTATTCTTAACAAAAGGAGTAAATCCAATTTGATCAATAATAGGACTATCCCCAATCCAGGTATCAAACCACACTGAAATGTCTTTTCCATCTCCAATTGAGGTGTCCCTTAACCAACATTGAGAGTCCGAATAACATGTGTCCTCCGGGGTACAAAAATCACTTTTCGAGCAACTTTCTCCATAAGAGCTTATTTCACAAAAACACCTACAAACAAGTTTATTAGTGATAAAATGAGTCC
>JAJJWW010005238.1:0-81754 GCA_023531295.1 Papaver armeniacum
GTTTCTAGTTCTTTTCTTGTTACCCACACTGTGCTTAAAACCTTGATTTTGTACTTAATTTCGGCACAACGAGCCTCTGCCTGTCATTGTAGAATTCTGAAAGAATTGAAACTTCATACTTAGTATTTACGCACTGAATTGTCATTTTTTTGGGGCTTGCTATAGTGATAGATTGCAATGATGATAATGTTCCAAGTCCCAGCTGTATGAATGTATTGCACAGGTTCAACCAGATACGAAGGCGTCAAAATGGTACGATTTCATATGGTATATTTGTCATTTTGACGCTTTCTATTCTTCTTACCTTGTGGGATCTTATGGGTAAAATAAAGGTTCCAGAGCCCAGCAGGCATCCGGCAAATAAGAGGTAACACATGCATCTAGTTCAAACCTTGAAATTTGTGTAACGATCCTCTGCTTGTAAATCATTGCTGTCTGTCCAATTCGTTTAGAATTGTGAAAGACTAGATACTTCATTCTTTTGCAATGAATTTCCCTTTTTAAGACTTGTCATGTTTGGCCTTTGTGATGTAGCCAACCAGCCAAGGGATGTGATAGTCTGCCTTCACTTCGTCTGTTTTACCCCCATCTTTTGGTTTTTAATGTTATTCCAAATTCTTCCATTGACATGATTTTCCTTGCTGCAAGCAGGTTATTTTCTGGAAATTTTGAAGCCGTATGCTGGACTATGACTCCTCTGACTCTTCAAGTTGCATCATCTTGGGTACTTCAATGAAGTTTGCTGGACTATGAATCCTCTGACTCTTCAAGTTGCATCATCTTGGGTTTGTAGTTGGGTACTTTGCATCATCGCAGTAGCTGTGAGAGATGTCCATCTCAGTCAGGAAGGTGGTAATGTTTTATTTGTTTATTCTCTCAAGTTTCATTTTAGTGTCTCTCATACTTTATGGCAACCATATGTATCAATTAAGATTATTGGGTTTCTCAGGGATGTCAAAATAGATGATGCCATTGATATATCCAGCTTTCCTAGTATATTAGGGAGTCCCTACCCAGCTAAATAGCACTTACGATTCAACTTCAGGTTTCATAGCACTTACAATTCAACTTCGGGTTTCAGGTGTAATCCCTAGTTATGGTAGTCCCTTTCAGACAAATACCTTGTTGAATATCAAGGTCAAGAATAGATTACACCTGAAACCTCAAATTACAACTCTTTTTATTTCCCTTCTTGACAGACGCAAGACATGCTGCGTGTGTGTTTACATGTGTCTCCATGTAGGAGAACCCAGATGTTTCCAAAGCCAAAATATACATACACCTATAAGGTATAGCGGAAACTTGACCATTAGAGTGTTTGGTACTCTATGTGCGGAATTCGGCTAACGGGTTTCGTTGAACTCAGAGAAAATGTTCAGCCAGTCTCTCACATAAATTGACGCTGCTTCTGCTTCACAAGCATTTGATGCTGAAAAGTAGGTCCGCAGAACTTCGTTGGTGTAGCCTTTGCCATATTTTGAACAATGACAAGATTGTTCTTAAAATAGATGGCCGTTGTTTCCCTTTAAATGCAACTATTCCATTAATTTTGAGGATGGCATCGTTTGGTCATGAAATTATGTTCGACCCCGAGCGCATGATTGTTGTGGAACGAATCAGCAAAAAACTCTGAAACTATTGATGACTCTGGAGGGAGCTGGAGACTCTGATCATTAGTTTGAGATGGTTTAGGACCATCTGGTCTCTAGGTTCAGGCTATGACACCAAGTACGAGGGCAATGATACTGCGTCAGAGAATTAAGGAGGTTCTGGAACTTTCCTCGAAATTAGGGTTAATCCCTAATCCTATATACATATAAATAGATAGGCATACAACCCCAAAATGTACGCAATCTTCTCTACACAGGTCTCCAGTCTCCTGTGAACAACTCTTATAACTTAAACGAAGGGTTTTTTACAGGAACCCCAACTCCAGTTACAAATCTCCTACCAGCAGCAAGATGCAAGGAACCAAGCGCAATTTCTTGACTTCTCCTACCAGCAGCAAGATGCAAGGAACCAAGCAATTTCTTGACTTCCCCGATAATAATGAAGACCATATTTTACCATCTCCGAAGCGTCATCCTTGAATAATCATGCAAGAATGAGAGCACATCCAAGACTACTCCACTGTATCTTTTGTGCAAATCAAATGGTCGCGAACGACAAACAAGCACTATAAATCGAAATAGACAGGAATAAATTGAGTTAAATCCCCCATCAATCACTTCCCATGGATAGCTAGCTACCCACAAGGAAGGACACCAAGTCTCAGCAATAAGAACACAAAATCCAATTATATACTAGTCATACGGGTACGTCGTGTATGAACACAAAATCCATTACATATATAAGGTTCCAAGACTTAAAAATATGCAACATGATGTGGAGCTTGAAATGCTTGAAACACTCGAATTTCAGTATATCTTATAAATAGAGTAATAGCAACATTTATTTTGAGAACGATGAAGCAAAACAGCATGAAACCCTCCATTTCGATTATATTACTCATACATGATATTTTGACTAAACTGGTTTGCTTCGTGTTGGTACCACCGGTGGTAGTCTCTTACAATTTTAACAACATACTTTCTAGCATGTATCGACTCACCACAGTTCTTTGTATAAGAAAGGAACCTAAATATCAGCAGAATTAACTTTTTATTGTAAATCCCACAAAGTGTACTTAAATATAATCACACAAGATCTCTACCAAAAATCTTACCGTACTAGATAATTTGGATTTTGGAAAATATAGACTCCGTCATCAGTAGTACTGTATTGAGGAATATCTTATATCGACACCAATGCTTTGTGCTTTGTTCCAAAATTATATTAAGGAATATCTTATAGAATATTTTAAGACAGGAACCTGAATTGCAGGTAAGCAAAGTGATCAAATGTGGGCATACCCTGTTGCTTAAACAATTTGCATCATCACTGTTAACATTAATTAGATTCAAATTCCAAATGCAGACAATAACTTAGAACATGACTACACATTATGCTTAAGTTGGATATACAGAGAAATAGAGATAAATTTGGTGCACTAGAAAAGGCTTGGTAGCCTGTAAAAGTATTTTTGAACTGTGAAACGCTTAGTATTTAGTACCTTATAGACATTGCAAG
Source organism: Papaver armeniacum (assembly GCA_023531295.1). Taxonomy (NCBI): domain Eukaryota; kingdom Viridiplantae; phylum Streptophyta; class Magnoliopsida; order Ranunculales; family Papaveraceae; genus Papaver; species Papaver armeniacum. The sequence goes on from JAJJWW010005238.1 coordinate 3,130, forward strand.
GAGATCATATGACTGAATCGTTTGACCATTCAAATTGGTATTGTCGAATGCTATCGTACATTTGGCCTTAATGTCACTGTCAGCAAGACCCCATCCATCCCACATCTGAAGCAACATTTCCTGAACATTAAAATTTTTTTCAACTTTATCAGTTCAATGTATCCCTGAACGGCATGTCACTGCCAAAACATTGATTAATTAATTAAGGATCAAGACGTTGACCACTAATTATTGAATCACAAAATTGGTTAAAAAGATCAAAATCAATAATTCCTGGGTGAAAAGACATGTAAAATTTGATATTGTTTAAATGGACCAAAATGTAAAAATAGCCAGGATGTAAATAGTTTCATCCTACCAATTTTCAAATATTTTTCTTATTTTTAATTTACATCAGGATGCATCCAGTTTTCATCCTCACTCTTTTTTAAGTTTAAGCATGGATGAATCTAGTTTCATTCTCGCTATTTTTTTTTGTGTTCATTTCACACATACTAATTTTTACTCGTCCATAATGACCCATTTTCCGGAATTGAATCGGTATATGCTATTTCCTTAAGGGATATTTAGACTTTGGGTTTCAACTTTATGACCAGCTTTGAGTTTAGGTCTTAGATAAATTTTAATTAGAGTTTGGGTCTCAGGACCCGAGTTGACCGTGTTGACAGTTTGAGAAATAGTTATAATTTAAATTAATTTTTATTTTCATAACGGCGTCAATCACCGTAAAATGCACGTGTAACTTTATTTAAAATAAAAGAAACTCTTATTTCCTTTTAATCTTCTTCTTCCTTGAGCCGCCACCCCTCCTGTAACACAACCGCCATCCGTACTGATAAAACAACCGCCACCCCAGTCACTATTGTTGGTTCAAATCTACCAAGTACCAATTGAGGGAAAATAAACAGACCCAAACAAATGAATCCAACTTTTTGGACTGAATACCACACAAAGATCCAAAATTTATCATACTGAATGTGTTTTTTACTGTTGAAACCCTAACCAGTCCAACTGTTCAAGAGAAATCAAATTGAAGATCTACAAAGAAATTGGTATGTTTAATTACCTGTAAGGTTGGATTAGGTCGATCACAAGAAAAATACTCAAGTATATAGAATATTAGGTATATGTGAGTGTGTCAGATAAGTGTGTGTCAATCCAATAAGTCAATGATTGACTTGACTTATGCAGATTTAATACAGCTTTAAATACTCTGTAATAACAACTCATAACTCTGTCTGAAAAATATTTTTCTTTAATAATATCAAGAATATTAGTTTCTCATGGTATCAGACAGATGATCCTGAGCCAAAACAATTTTCAGTAATCCTTCTCAATAATCTTTCACAATAATTCTTTTCAATCAACTTTTACAAGAATCAAACAACTTTCATATACACCTTTTCAGATTCAATAATTGTTCTCAACAATTTTCTGTTCAAATCTCTTGAAATCAGATCTGGTTCGTCAATAATTTTGTCTCAACATCTTTACGGATTCAGTTAATGTCATCTGCAACAATTGTGTATCGAAGAAGGAAAATATGGGTTCAAATTCTAATTCCGCTGCTCAAATGGGTAATACATCTGACTTTACTTTTCCATTCACAAACATCTCAAACTTTGTTTCTACAAAATTAGGTTCGAATAATTTTTTGTTGTGGCAAGATCAGATGGAAACTATCTTGATTTCCACTGATTTATATGGTTATGTGAATGGAGAAATCCAAGAACCTGCTAAACAGGTTGAAATTGATGGAGTTTTAAAGATAAATCCAGAATGGAATTGATTGTTTTGTTATTAGTTGTATGAAAGCAACTTTTACAGATTTTATCTCTGGTGATGTTTTAGGATTGTCTACTGCTAGGGAAATTTGGGAATTTCTTGAAATTAGCTTTAGAAGTCAATTCACGGCAAGAAAGAATATGCTTAGAAATCAGCTTCATAATGTCAAGAAAGTCAATTCAACTATTTTGGTATACTTACACAATGTTAAGAATATTGTGACTCTCTAGTGACTATTGGAGAAAAAGTAAGTGATACAGATTTGGTGATGTATGTGTTGAATGGTCTAGGAAGAGAGTTTGATACTTTTGTTATAGCTGCTCAGAATAGAGAGACTCCTCTCACATTTGCAAAACTTAAACCAAGACTCTTAAATCATGAACAATGGCTCATTGAGCAACAACATAATTCTAGTGTTACTTATGATTCTCAACAAACTACTGCATTCTATAGTAGGAATGGGTCTTATAATAATTTCAATGGTAATGGAAGAGGCAAATCCAAGAATACTACTGGTAATGGATCTCATAATAATTTCAGTGGAAATGGAAGAGGTAATTCTGGTTATAATGCAAGAAGTTATGGAACTGGTTCTTCTCAAGGAAATGTTTTTTTATCAAGGCAGTAGTTCATCTCAAGGGAATAGTTCATCTAAAGGTAATTTTTATCAAAGCAGTAGTTCTGGACAAGGGAATGGAGGTAGAAGAGATTTATCTATGGTTGATTGTCAAATTTGTCGTAAAAAGGGACATTATGCTAGCAGATGTTATTTTAGATATCATCCTCCAACTTTTGTTAATTCTACAAATAAAGCACAGCATGGTTCTTCTCAACAAGCTTTCACTACTTTAAATGAGGAGAGTCCTTATTCTGATCCTTCTACATCTAATGCTTCTCACTGGATATCTGATTCTGGAGCAACTGCACATATGACTAGAGATGAGACTTTACTACAACATACTTCAAAATATAAAGGAAAGGATCATGTTCAAGTTGGAAATGGTAAGGCACTTACTATTACTTCAGTAGGTACTTCAAATATTGTTACTTCTGCAAATAGTTTTAAATTGAATAAAGTTTTAGTAGTGCCAGCTATGAAGCATAATTTACTGTCAGTAGCAAGATTTACTAGAGATAATTCTTGTTATTTCAAGTTTTATCCATATAGCTATGAAATTAGGGATTTGCGTACTGATGCTTTGCTTGCTCATGGAAAAGTAGTCAATAATTTGTATCCTATTCTTAACATGCCTTATTCTCATTGTCCTTTTTCTGCAACTTTGTCCGCATCTTCAAATACTTGGCATGATAGTTTAGGTCACCCATCTACTCTGATTTTACAAAAACTTCATTCTGATAATAAAATTGTTTTAAGCACTGCTATTCCTTCAGCTTTATGTCAACCTTGCCGGCTTGCCAAAAGCAAAAAGCTACCTTTTTACTTGTCTCCCTCACATGAACAAAAACCTTTAGCTTTAATACATTGTGATGTTTGGGCACCTACCATTTCTTATCTTCATGGTTATAAGTACTATATTCTTTTTGTTGATGATTTTAGTAGGTTTCATTGGATTTATCAATGGAACCGAAATCTGATCTTTTGATGTTTTCAACATTTCAAAACTCATACAAAAATTTATTTTCCACCAAAATTTTATCTTTTCAAGTTGATGGTGCAGCATAACTTGTTAAAGGATCTTTTTATGCTTTGTTACAATCTAGTGGTATTAATGTCAGAATTTCTTGTCCAAAAACACCTAAGAAAAATGGACTTGCTGAACGGAAACATAGGAATATCACAGAAATGGGAAATACCTTGTTGTTTAATTCTTCATGTCCCAAAGAATTTTGGTATGATGCTTTCTTAACTGCCACTTATCTTATAAATAGAACTCCAACTAAAGTCTTAAATTTCAAATCTCCTTTTGAGGTTCTTTTTGGTCATTCTCCAGATTATTCTTTTTTAAAGGTGTTTGGCACTGTTTGTTATCCTCATCTTGCTCACTCAAGAGCAGATAAGCTTTCTCCAAAATCAGTTAAATGTGTTTTCATTGGTTATAGTACTCTTCACAAAGGATACAAATGTTATAATCCTATTCTTAAAAAGCTTTATATTTCAAGACATGTTGTCTTTTCTGAATCTGAATTTTATTATGCATCTAATAACACTTCTTCTCCTTCATCCTCATCTTTAGTCAATGATTTAAGTTCTTCTGTTCCTCATGAAGTTCTTCCTTCTACCACAATGGTCACTAGGTCTCAAAAAGGTATTTCTAAACCTAAAGTTTTTCCTGATCATGTTTCATATCTTTCAGTTAAACATCCTATACCTTCTAAATATACAACATTGTTGACTACTTTAACTGAGCCTAAGTCATTTAAGACACCAGTACAAAATCCTAAGTGGCAGTTTTCAATGAAAGAAGAGTATACAGCTTTAATGGATAATGATACCTGGGAGTATGTTGCTCCTGAGCCACATATGAATATCTTAGGATCAAAATGGGTGTATAGGATCAAACAAAAATCTGATGGTTCTATTGAAAGATTGAAATCTAGGTTGGTTGCTAAAGGATATGCACAACAAGATGGAATTGACTTCAATGAGACATTTAGTCCATTTGTGAAATCTCCAACTGTTAGAGTGGTTCTATGTTTAGCAATTACATATAATCGGCAAATGAAACAATTAGATGTAAGCAATGCTTTTTTGCATGGCTACTTGGATGAGGATGATTATATGACACAGCCACAAGGTTTTCTTAATCCAGATTATCCTTCACATTATGTATGTCATCTTAAAAAGAGCTTGTATGGGTTGAAACAGGCTCCTAGAGCATGGTTTCATAGGTTTAGCTCATTTCTTATTACTTTTGGGTTCAAGAAATCTATCTCAGATAATTCTATATTTGTGTATTCTTCTTCAGCTGGTATTCTCATTTTACTTCTTTATGTTGATGATATCTTCTTAACCTGGTAGTTCTTCTAAGATGATTGTTGATCTTATTACTTCATTGAAGACTGAATTTTCTATGAAGGAGTTAGGAGATTTGGCCTTTTTCCTTGGTATTGAAGCTATTAGAAATAGTGATTCTATTGTCTTAACTCAAAAGAAATATACTTTGGATTTGTTAGCTAAGGCAAATTTGTTAGAGCCATGTGACACACCAGTAGTTAAGTCTAGCAGATTATCTATTCATGGTGGAGTTACATTGGATGATCCAACTGTGTATAGAACTCTTGTAGGAGGCTTACAGTATCTTACAATTACAAGACCAGACATATGTTTTGCAGTGAATTATGTTTCTCAATTTATGCATTCTCCTTCTTATTTACATTTACAATTGATTAAGAGAATTTTGAGATATTTAAAGGGAACAGTTGATAAGGGTCTTACATTGAGAAAAGGTGATGTTTCTAACTTAAAAGCTTATACTGATTCTGATTGGGCTGGATGCCCTGATACAAGAAGGTCAACATCTGGTTATGCAGTGTTTCTGGGTTCAAATTTGGTGTCCTGGTCTTCTAAAAAGCAACCCACAGTGTCTAAGTCTTCTGCAGAAGCTGAGTACAAATGTCTTTCTGTTGCAGCTGCTGAATTACAATGGTTTACATATTTATTAGCAGATTTGAAGATTATAATTAAGTCAGTCTTGTTGTTGTGTGATAATACTAGTGAAATTTCTTTGGCAACTAATCCTGTTTTTCATGTCAGGACAAAGCACATATAAATTCATTATCACACAGTTAGAGAACTTGTTGAAGAAGGAATTTTAAAGCTGCAACATATTTCTTCAGAGGATCAGCTGGCTGACATTTTCACAAAAGGATTATGCTTTCCTACATTCTCCAGGCTTTTACATAAACTTTTGGATTCTCATGCAGACATGGATTCTTCTACTGCATCTACTTCCTCTGTACGCACAAAACGTGTTGCACCTCTTACAAGGATAGATTCCCCTCTTGTGATCGGTTGCACCTCTTCATAGGATCGGTTGTGCTGAATGACACATTATGGAATTTGTCTCATTTTTTTGTTTTATTTCAGAAACCATATATGTGATATACCACGGGGCTTTTGTGTCGGTTTTTATAAAGCGCATCAAGTTTTCGGAATCAGTTTCGAAAATAACCTTTTGCCACTGTCTTTCCTTCGCTGTTCTTGAAGCTAAAAGAGTTTCCCATACGTTTCAGCTACTAGAGTCGTAGTTATTCCCATAGGTTTCGAAAATAACCTTTTGCCATTGTCTTTCCTTCGCTGTCCTTAAAGCTAAAAGAGTTTCCCATACGTTTCAGCTGCTAGAGTCGTAGTTATTCCCATAGGTTGGGGAGACCCATCACAAATTGAGAACCCGAATCCTAAATAAATCATGCGCCCGCCATTCTTGGATGTCCCCTCACGGCCCCATCGGTGTTGATCTTTAACCAGTCCAGTTCCGGTCTGTTCTATCTTGCAAGTATTGTTGTTGTTGATCTGGTATTTATTGTAGTGGCTGTAGCCGGTGGATCTCCAGATAAAGTAAGGGGTATTACCTTTTTTTGCCCATTCGAATTCCTGTTGTTGCTTCCATGTCTGTGCCAGAATGCTATCTAGAGTTTCATGGTGTTGGTTGAAAACCAAATCATTTCTGGATGTCCAGAGAATCTAGAAGAGAAAGCAGAAAGTTGTTATTGATTGGGTATGGCTAGCTTGTTGTAAAATCTGAGAAATGATTGATTGGTGGTGTATGGAGATGTGATAGAAGATGTTGGTTTGAGTGTTGATAGAAAAGATAACATGTTGTTCAAGGCAGTTGATGTTATTGGGCAGTGGATATGCATGTGTTCCGCTGTTTCTGGTTCACTATTACAACGGGGGTATTGGTTGGAGTTGGTGAGATTGATACGGTATAAAATGGAATAGGTCGGCAGACCTTCATTTATAGCTTTCCACAAGAAAAGCTGAATTTTTGGTGGACAGGGTAATTTCCACAAAAATTTGGTGGGTGGTAGGGGATTTAAGCTGTGATGGTTGTCCTTTTGAGTTGGACAGTTGTAGCCGGTGGCAGATATATATTTTCCATATTTTGAATGTGGACAAAGGATCTTATCCTGATGCATACTTTGGGGGCTTGTAGTGACAAGGTTGGACAAGTATAATTCAGCGGACGAAATAAAATAAAGATACAATAGCTTTTTGGCGTTAGTAATTCAAGAAAACAATCTCAGGGAGCAAGGGATCAAGAAAACTTTATAAAATTTAAAATAAGATATTTTTATTTCATTCATGAGCCTAAATTGTAATTAGATCATTTTTTGTGGATCGATCATGCGCCTAAATTGCATTCCTCTTCCTTAAATGAGAGGCGCCCGGTTGCAAGATCGTACATAATCCTTTTGTTAGTTTGTTGCAAAGCTCCTAAAGTGACATCATACGAATTGACATTGCCTTCCTCCAAGCCAATGATACCAAGACATAGCAAGTGTTGATCTCGGTATAAGACAAAAATACCAGACATTTTATGAATAAAAAAAGGGAAAAAATATCTCTAGCACATTTTCTTCTTTTGTTATATCTAAAACCCACCAATAAGATGATAGATATCTAGAACCCATAATTAATTGTACTGTTACTATTTTTACTAAATTGATCTTAAACTAATTAAGGAGATTATTTCTGATTTTGGAAAAACATATTTACAAATTACTTCACGGAAAAAGTCAAAACCTAAGGTCGTGTTTGGTATCCTGGATATCCCATCCTAGGTTGGGTTATCTAGTAAATAACTATTAAAATGTGTTTGTCTCACTGTAATCCAATCATGGATAAGGATTACTAAACCTTCCTTGATTTTAGGAAGCTAAAAAAGTGAGTTTAAGGTATTCTTCCAAATACCTGGGATACCTGTATCCTCACCTGGGTTAGACAGTTATTTTTCTTTAAAATAAGTATTTTGGCTAAGAAATAATTATTTATATAAACATATTTCTGTAATCAAACAAACACAAGTTAACCTAGCCCAAGATATGATAGAATTTTAGACAAACACCATTAAAACTAACCATTAACAAGGTTATCATAGATTAAATTAAGATAAACTTTTCCAGGATATGTTATCCCGTTTCCAAGCTCCCAAACAGACCCTAAGATATTTTGGAAAATCCCTAAAATCTCGTTCACCGTTAATTGTCTGTAATTTTTGTTTGTTTTAATTAATAAATATAAGTTCCAAATATTTAGGAAACTAAAAGACTTGAATTCAGGAAGTCGCTTAGGAAACTAAAAGACTTGAATTCAGGAAATCGCTAAAATAAAGCAATAATATATAACAATAATTATTACCGTTTTTGATAGTTATGTTTGTTCATATTTTTTAGGTTTGGCTCTAAAGAAACGATGATTTTATTTATCACGCGTGACGCATGCATGTATTAAATGAAAACCAAAATTATCACCAACGGAAATAGTGATAATTTTGAATATCACGCTAGTGATTTCAATTGTCACAAGCGGCATCTGATTATTTGATGTGAAAACCAGATTTTTCATTTGACTTTTTTTTTTTTTTTTTTTTTTTTTTTTTTTTTTTTTTTTGTATTTTCATTGAGAAATGCAGCATTTTAGACCGTACTTCCAATTGTGAAAAATGAAATTTTCGTGCAAAATTTAGCTGAAAAGAAGACTTATCACTTGAAATGAAGGTGAAAAAGGATTTTCTCACGCTAAACATGATGAAAAAACAAAATTTCATACTAAACAACATAGGAAAATTAATTTTCATTTGATACATAAGAATTATTCCCATTTGTAGGTCTTGAAAGGTAAAACACCCTGGTGATAAATCATCAACGCAGAAGTTCAGAGAGAAGGAGATGATTCTAAGGGAGAAAAACTAGAAAGTGAATTTGAAGATGAGATAAATCATCAACTTTGGTGGTAATATTATCACCAGCTCCATAATCATCATGATGGTTGCGACCAAGGATAACTCAACCCTATACTGTTTCACAATAAATTCAGTTAGACTTTCTCATGTGATTTCGTTAAAGGAGACACAGAGAGATCTTGAAGATTAAACTAAAATATGATGTATCGCTGCTAAGGTGCAATAACCCAATTAAGTGGTAATCGGATAATATAACTACTAGTAAAGGTCTATTAATTAAGGCATTCAACTAAAATCCTAAAAACTCTCGGAGGCATTCAACTAAGATCCTAGAAAATTTCGGATTTACGTCACCTCACCGTGAGATTTGTTAGATATTTTTTTCCAATTAAATTGCTTTTAAAAATAGTGCAATAAAGGATATTTTAGGAATCTTTAAAATATAAAAATATAAAGTCAACTCAAAACTTTTAATCTTAGCCGTATATCTTATCTTTTGGGCTACATATATACGCAATATAAAAATCCGCATCCTGGAAATGAAATGTCATTGTCGGAAGGTTACTGAAATCTTCTGGTATAACCCAACATGTATTCAAAACCGCGTCAGGAGCCTGGGCAGAAAGTTGAATACCAAAATGTAGGAAATAGTTCACCATCAATTCTTTAACTCTCTCAAAATGATCCATACGCATAGTGGTGAATGGATTCCCTGAATCTATGATAGTCCCCCCAAATCCATCCGCGCCAACCTCGAAATCGTGTTCGTTAAACTCTGCACTTGTTTCATTTACACTAATATCAAGTAGAGTCAAGTGGTAAGGCGACCTCAAGTTATTGTCTTGAAGTATTGGAGTTGAACGTACGTCAGGTCCTCCACCAATTATTACGTCCGCACCAAATCTTAGATACGTGTGTGAAGTATCAACGCCATCAAGGTCATACGACTCCAAGCAGTATTCAAATCTATGCTCTATCTGAAGTACCAAAGAAAAACCAGCAGGTCCTTGTCCTAAACCGAGGATTCCAGCTATTGGAGCTCTTCCATGTTGAGGTATCGGCCCATCCCAATCATTATGACCCTCACGCTCAGGAACATGAAGTACTTGTCCGAAATCCGTTTGGTCTTGGCCACAACCCATGATTATATCTTCAAGACTTTGAAGGGCACCGTTATCCGAGTTTATAGTGAGTGTTTCACGAACAAGCTCACCTGATGATTGTGCTCCGTTCAAGTATCCTTGTCTGTACGCACAAATTCCGTCATCGCAATGATGTTCATCACACTCATTAACGTTTATGTTTTATTGTTCAAAGATATTCCTTAATAGTTAAAGGAAAATTCCGGAATATAATTTAAGAATCTTTTAATTAAGGTTGTTAATTTTATTTTTTGAGATTTTTGGTCAACGTGCATTTAGTAATGTGCATTTACTTGTTTCGGTTAAAGAGGATCCAACTATAATCAGTTTATCCTTGTGGTAGATTGGATTGATTAGTTGAGTAGATCACTAGATCAGCATCAATACGATTCTTTGTGATTCAAGGTATTGATTGCAAAATCTAGGCGATTACTTTGGTAGTCGTTAGTGGATAGACCTAAGGACTTGACAAAGGAGTTTATTGAGATAAACGGAAGAGCCTTTTGTCGAACTCACATCACTTGGTTGAAAAGAGTTGATACCAAACCTATTTGTTGTTACTTTACTGTTTGGAATACGAACCAAAGGAATAGTTCCAAGTACGTAACTTATTCATTAGTTGGAGGCGTGGGAATACAGACGGAACTAGGTGAACTATAGGTTTAGTTGCTTGGTCTCAACTATACGAAGTTGGTTTGTTTTTTTATAGCGGCTTAATCCTGAGAGTATTCAATCCTGGACAAGGTCCCGGGGTTTTTCTGCATTTGCGGTTCCCTCTTTAACAAAATCTTGTTGTGTCATTTACCTTATATTTCCGCATTATAATTGTTGTTATTATAATTTAAAGTAAATCGCACAAATGTGAATTCATATTTACTTGATAGTAATCCTATTGTGTTTGGTTAAGTCCAAACCTCTTATCAAGTAAACATACTTCGTTGTTGTATTGTCTCGATCTCGTATTCATAGACGATCACATGAAGTTTGAACTGATTAGTTGTATTGTCTCGACTCAATCCATAGACAATCACTTTCGGAGAAAGGACTTTATAGGTGGAAAAGTTTTAGATTGAGGTACATTTGGGTGCCCTCGTCTTTTCAGCGGTCAATGATCACAATCAATCGACAGTACTCATTTCTTCATATCACTAATAACAACCCATCTTGACTTCATTCTTCCACTGCTTCTCACCTCAGCTCCCAGCCCGAGTACCTTCTTAACCATCGCACAACAGAGACTGTCTCATCTTCTCGAGCTGTCATCTCAGCAACAACATCTACCTTCATCGCCGATATTCGTCACTAACTGCAGATACAACTCCATCATTCATCTGCTCGAGTTCCATATCCTTGATCTGGCAGCAACAGACAAGTTCTTTTCGCAGTGACTGCTGCTCCTACTCTCGAACTTCAAATCTCTTTTTTGGTTTGATTAAAAAGCCCTCGAGGTTTGACTATGTACCTCGGGGTTGAGAGATTTCACTATGTACCACGGAGTTGAGAGTTTAAGTTTGTTGATCTCTTAGAAACTTTATTGGTTTTCTCCACTAATTAGGAATCCTATTATAGGGGCTCCAGGGATTTGGTTTTGAGCACTCCTATAGATTCAACCATCCTAAATGTGGATGAGGGAGACCTATTTTTTTATAAAAATACAAAAATACCCTTTGAAAACCTAAATCTAATTAAATCAAAAACAAAACCTAAACCCGAAAAAAAAAAAAAAAAAAAAAAAAAAAAAACTGTAAACCCACCCGTCTCTTCTTCTTCCTCTTTTTTTTTCTTTTTTTTTTTACTTCAATGACGATTAATCGTCAATTCTCAGCCAATAATAACTTTAGTTGGGTAAGAATCGAAAACCCCAAAAAAAATTTATTGGTTTTGATCCCATGAATATATTAGATTTGATTAAATTAAATATTGAAAATTAATTTCAGAACTGAATACGGTTGGGAAAATCAATACGGTTGGGAAACATTGATTTTCCCAACCGTACGATTGATTTACAGTAGATAAATATTGATTTCCTCACCTTATTAAATTTTCTATAGTTGAGAAAATATGAACTCCCAATCATAAGTTACTCTGATTTCTTATACGGGTAGGAAAATATGAACTCCCAACTGTATATTTTTTATACGGTTAGGAAACCTAATCGTAACTTCAATTTTCTAAAAAAAAAAGTATTCGAATTTTCGATCTTGATTTTCAAATATTAATTATAAATCAAATGATTAGTCCAATCTTACTTCTAATCTTATCATTAATCTTGCTTAATTTAGTTAATCTAATCATTGATATTAATTAATCATTGGGATAAGAGGTTTTGGATTTACTATTTGATGACCCTGTTTATGTCATTTTGTGAGCCCTCAAAACCAAAATCTATAATAGAATTCTGAATTAGTCTGTGCTGCCTAAATGTCTTTGTATGTCATTCAACTTTTTCAAAAATTGTGCACCTCTTGAAGTCGTAGGCGGTGATCTGCAATCTTCCGCTCAATGCACTTGTCTATGAGCCATGGACGCCTCGGGTTATCAAGTCTAGGTTAATAAAGAAGATGTTTTGACACCACATAAAAAAATAGCTTTTTGACTTGATTAAGTCGAAAAGTCAAAAGTTAGTTTAAATATTAAAGTTTATAGAGATTTTTAAAAGCAAATAGAAAAATCTTTTTTTTTTTAATGTGCCAAAAAATAAATAAATCAATTTTGATTTTTGAGGACGACTTCTACTTCAAATTCTGCATCATCTACACCTCTAAGAAAACTAATGAACTGGGCACAAAGCCAGTCTTGCTGCAAAGTTGTTGCGAGCAGTGGTAAAGCTAGGATTCCATGTTGTAGTGGGCAAAAAGAAAACAAAAAAAACTTTGCAGGGGTGATTAAGAGATAAAATATAAAGAGGGTGTCAAGGATAGATAAGCCTTAGGAAGCTTTAAAATCAGGTGACTCTAGGATCTGCCCCTCGTTGCATGTCCCATGGTTTTGACCTGGTTTTGGTGGGACGGTCATGTACATTATTGGAGTAGAAATGATGTTCCAGTTATTTGATGGAAAGATGTAACAGAGTATTTGAAAAGAAACAACAATCTCATTTATAATTAGCTTTAGAAATACAGAAATACTTGAACCTCTGGCATGAAGAAAAATATAATGATATAAACAATTCAGTCAATCTCCATGAAAGAGCAAAAGCAACTTGGAAGGCTCCTATATGACTTTACAAAAGTAAAATTAATATAGATGCAACATGGATCTCAGAAAATGCACCAACAAATTTTTCTTTAATTTTCAGAAATGATGCGGGTAGCTTTGAGCAAGGCAGAGCATGACCTATCTCATCATCAACGTCAGAAGAAGCAGGAGCTTTAGGTCTTCTTCAAGCAGCTAAATGGGCAAGAGAGAGCAGATTTTGAAATGTCAATGTTGAAGGAGATTGCAAAAACCATTTTGACTATTTGAATGGCTTACCATTGCAGATAACTTGGCAGAATCAAACTATTATGGAGGAAGTAAAACAAGATTTTAGATTTTGTTCAAATTTTTTGGGGTTTTTCTTTGTTCCTAGACCAGCAAATAATGTGGATGACATGTTAGCCAAGGAAGCTAAAACTTTTGGAACTGCCCCCGGCTTGTATTATTCAAGCTTTAGAAGTAGATAAATCAAATGTTCGGGAAGTACCTGATCTCCCAACATTCGACGGCTCTACTCTTGTAAGGGTTGCTAACTCCCCAAATTGGGAAGTGTTTCACTCCCCCCCACAAATTTCCCCCATGAAGTGTCACATTTTAGCCCCTTCATCCCCTCGATTGAGATTTGTAAGGAACCCTTTTGTGTGGTGTTGGATCACTATCTCCATGACACCTCATGGTGGAAAAATTTGGGGGACATAAGCTGGGATAACTAGCATTTTCGGACTTTAATCACACTGTCAGATATATACAACTGACATTATAGAATCTGTAGACAACAACAATGCAACAAAACAATGTGATTATGACATGCAGAAAAAAAATGTCCTCCAAATTTTTTTCACGATGAGTGGTTGGGATGTATTTTTTTTTATCAATTTTGAATCCACAATAGTATGTATTTTGGTAACTATTAGAATATGGGCATCCAACTCAAAACCAATTGGCAATGAGTGGAGAGGCCCTAATAGATTATAAGCCGCAGGATCTTAAATAACCCAACCATGTGGGACTAATAATCTCAACACGCCCCCTCACGTGTAGCCTCAGCGGGTCTTACAAACACGTGGACAATTAAATCGGGTGACGCGGAAGTAAAGGTGCGGTCAACTGACTCGACACAAATAGCCTGCTCTGATACCATGAAACGACAAGGTAGAGAAGATGAAGATTTCTTATTATTGAAAAGCTTAAGTTACAAAACATTTTCCCTGTGAATAAATAGGTAGAGATAAAAGAAATCTACACGTAATTAATATCTTTCCTAACTAAGAAAATACATAACCATATATACAATATACACAATAAATAATATCTCCTAATACTCCCCCTTAAGTTGGAGCATGGAGATCACGAATGCCCAACTTGCGAAGAAGCAGCTCAAACTGAGGACGTCCAAGAGCTTTGGTGAAGATATCTGCAAGCTGAGAAGTTGTCCGAACATGAGAAGTAACAATAGCGCCGGACTGAACTTGATCGCGTACATAATGACAATCAATCTCAATATGTTTTGTACGCTCATGAAAAACAGGATTAGCAGCAATATGAAGTGCGGATTGACTATCACGAGAAAGACGCATAAATTTGAGAGTGAAACACACCTAGAGATTTCAATAATGCCTTTAGCCACGTGAGTTCACTACAAGTATGAGCCATGGAACGGTACTCGGCCTCAACTGAAGAACGAGATACTGTCTGTTGTGTCTTCCAAGATATAGGTGAGCCTCCAAAAAATATAAAATACCCAGTAAGCGAACGACGACTAAGAGGGCAGGAGGCCCAATCAGAATCACAATAAGCAGTAAGTTGAAGAGCACTATCCTTGCGTAAAATAATCCCTTGACCCGAATGACTCTTAAGATAACGAAGAACTCGAAGAGCAGCTTTCCAATGTGCAACTCGAGGAGATTGCATGAATTGATCCAATACGTGCACCGAATAACACAACTCAGGACGTGTAATGGTCAAATAAATCAAACGTCCAATAACTCGGCGATACTGAGATGAATCAGAATACAAAGGTCCGTCATCTAGAGCCAAACGATGATGTTGATCAATAGGTGAAGAGGCTGGTTTGGCTCCAAGAAGTCCAGTTTCCGATAGTATATCCAAGGTATATTTTAGTTGAGATAAAAATAGACCATCAGTACCTCGAGATATTTCAATGCCAAGAAAATACTTTAGAGGACCTAAATCTTTCATATGAAAGCACCGACTTAAGTATGCCTTAAAAGTAGCAATAGCAGCGGAATTGTTCCCAGTAATAATCAAATCATCAACATAAACAAGTACATTAATGGAATTCTCACCTCGTCGTAGAGTAAATAGAGAGTAATCAGCATAAGACTGTATAAATCCAAAAATCTTAAGAGCACTTGCAAGCTTAGCAAACCAATTACGTGGAGCTTGACGAAGACCATACAAAGATTTATGAAGACGACATACTTTTCCCGAAGACATAGTCGAATAACCTGGAGGAAGTTGCATATATACTTCCTCATCAAGATCCCCATGTAGAAATGCATTGTGAACATCCATTTGATGTAACTCCCAATCTTGAGCCACTGCGACTGCCAAAAAAGTTCTAACCGAAACCATTTTGGCTACGGGAGCAAAAGTTTCATGGTAATCAGCCCCTTCAACCTGTCTATTACCAAGAACATCCAACCGAGCTTTATACCTTTCCATACTGCCATCAGAATTATATTTAATTTTATAAACCCATTTGCAGCCGATAGCCTTTTTCCCTGGCGGAAGATCAGTAATAGATAATGTGCCATTTTTATCAAGAGAATCAATTTCCCTAAACATAGCTACGCGCCAAAACGGAAGTTTCACAGCTTCTGCATAGCTGGTTGGTTCCTTAAGAGTAGTAATAGCCGCCAAAAACTGAGTGTGGTTAGCAGAAAAATTTGCACAAGACACATAATTAGTAATGGGATAAGGCGTACCTGAAGACGTCGATGAGTGAGGAGTGGAGGAGCCGGGGTCTATAGCTTTAATTGTATTACAAACATAATCCTTCAACTTAGTATTAGGAACCCGAGCCCGAATACTCCGTCTAACTGCCTTATCTGAATTATCACCAATAGGGCCAGACGCATTCTGTGTAGTAATATCGTCAGATGAGATAACTGTGTCATCTGACATATTCCGAGACGGAATGGAAGAAACTGGATCTAAAATATCATGGAACCTGTTCGGTGATAATGTGACTGTTCCACTACCCGAAGACGTCTCCTTTGTCAAGTCTTTGAGAAGATCCTTTATATGAGACAAAATTCTCTCGTGTCTTGTGAGGCAAAGCAATCTGTTGTACTAATACTCCACTACTGTCACCTGTTTCTTTTGGAGACATCATTAACTTGTCACCACATGTGACTTTTTGTACGCCTGTTAAAGATATGTCACCACATGTGACTGTGCAAGTTTTGTCACCACCTGTGACTTTCTGCACGTCCATTGGACTTGTCACCAACTGATATGCCTGGTTCACCACTATTATCGCCCGACACGCCGGCGAGTAGTTTTCGTACTCCACTTGTCTGTCCGGAAGAAGATGGTTGCTTGTTGTTGCTAGACGACAATAAAAGACTGGTCTGCAGGGATTACCGAGCAGTCATCCAACCCCACACGACATTCTTCATTATTATTAGCCTCAGTATTATTATCTACGAAGTCAGTTGAGTAAGGAAATTTGTTTTCAAAGAAAACTACGTCACACGACACAAAATATTGTTTCGTTTCCAAATCAAACAACCGCCAACCCTTTTTTCCATGAGGATAACCAATAAAAATGCATTTTCGACTTCGAGAATTAAACTTATTACGATCACGAGAAACAAGACTTGCATAGCACAAACATCCAAATACTCGAATATGAGTATAAATAAGAGGCTTCTTATGTAACAATTCATATGGAGTTTTCCCATTAAGTAAGAGAGTAGGCGTGCGATTAATAATATGAGCATCACTTAAGATACACTCACCCCAAAATCGAACAGGTAAATTGGCTTGAAATCGTAAAGCACGTGCCACATTCAATATATGACGATGTTTGCGTTCAACTCGCCCATTTTGTTGTGGTGTATCCACACATGAAGTTTGAAATTCCATACCCCGTTCAATAAATAAAGGAATTAATGGAAGAAATTCTGTACCATTATCACTGCGCACCTTCTTAACTTGTCTATCAAATTGTGTCTTCTCCATAGCACAAAAATTCCGAAAATTTTGCACCACCTCAGTTTTATGTGTCATCAAATAAACCCAAACACAACGAGAGTAATCGTCAACAATGGTAAGAAAATAATGTGCACCACAAGAAGATGGAGTACGATAAGGACCCCATACATCACAATGAACTAAATTGAAGAAGTCATCCGCTTTATTCTCGCTAACCGGAAAAGTAGTACGAGTTTGTTTAGCTTTAAAGCAAATATCACATGGTTCATTAAGAAATTTCCGACAATCAACTTTATCCATACCCGGAATTAAAGAAACAACCTTATTAGACGCGTGACCTAAACGTCTATGCCATAAACAATAATCTTCTCCAGTAGATACTCGATTTGCAGTAATGAGCGTTCCACTATGAAAGATATAGACCCCGTCTCGTTCCTCACCTACACCAATCACCGTCCTCGTAGTGCGGTCCTGTATCACACATAATTTATCAGTCAAAGTGACAATACATCTCAAATCTTTAATTAAACAAGCTAAAGAAATCAAGTTGCAGTGGAGATCATGAACGAATAAAACACGGAATAATTTCATATTATTTCCAAACACCACAGTGCCTTCGCATGGAGCATGAGAGTATGTCCCATTCGGAAGCTTTACGGAAGAAAACCCTATTTCACGAGTTTTAAATAAAATTTCTTTAATTCTTGTCATGTGTCGTGAAGCCCCTGTATCAAGTATCCATTTACCAGAAAGCTTCGAATCATTATTCGAATTTTTAAGCATTTGCACAATGGTTTCCCATTGGGTATCAGTAAGAGTATTATCAAGACCTAGTCGATCTTGAGATGATAAAGATCCCCCACTTGAGTTAATGGTTGTGATCGCTACATTAGCTACACAAGTCATGATGCTAATCTTAAGCACAATTCTGATTTGATTTTAATTACGTTAAGTCTTTCCTGGCTCAGATGCCATATTAGAATATGGGCATCCAACTCAAAACCAATTGGCAATGAGTGGAGAAGCCCTAATAGATTATAAACCGCAGGATCTTAAATAACCCAACCATGTGGGACTAATAATCTCAACAGTAACCAATACAGGAAATGTTTAATTCAACAATCCTGCTTTATCTAGATCTTCCTGCAGACAACTGCAATTCTTATATGAAGAGAACCAAAATTGTTGGTTCTATTCTAATTAAAAGAGAACTAAAAGTTTCTACTCTGCAAAATCTTCATTCAATGCAACACTCAGCAGAGGAGATGAAAGATAAGCAAGAATCCAGTGTTTACTTTTCAGTGTTCACGTAAAGAGAACTAAAAGTTTCTTCCACCTGTATACAGTGAAGAAGGGGATACGGACGTAAAGTGGTAAATGCCGTTTTTCTATCCTGAAGTTCCAGACTTACCCTTCTACACTTAGAGCAAGTCTTATGGTGGAATCCGAGAAAAATTTTGATTGGGGCGTTTTTTGAAGGGGGCATGGAGGACAAATCATATGTTGACACATGCACGCGATATTAATGAATTCTGTTTCCAAAAACAGTCCTCACCTGATTCCCGTTCTTTATCCCATCGTTCTTTATTCATATGTAGAAACTTCTAATAAAATTGATATAGTCTTGATGCTAGAAGACTCATTATCCCATCGTTCTTTCATATTCCAAGGGATGACTTATTACTTCAAATACACAACAATAACAAGGCAACAAGTGCATCAAAGCGCAACATAAAAATACTGAATGGTTAACTGATGGGGTCAAAGATCAGATATAGGCTTCATGGCCGTCGAGAAGACTCACCATCCACTAATCTGCTACATTCTGATGACTTAGTTTACTTCTTGCTCAGAAACTAAGGAATATTCATTCTTTTACTTTATATCACCTATCTACATTCTTCAATCCTGAATCACCTATCAACTTCTTTGGATCACTGTGCCTTACCCACATGAAGGATCCTTAAGTTAAATCCATATCATTACATCCTTGATCACAGAACAATCAATTACAGCTATTGTGTACTATCGTAACAAGCAACTTTCAAATTCAATGCTCTACAAAAATTTAGCAGCTACAAAATTCAATAAATCAAAAATGCGAAAAACCTTATAAAAATTGCGATGTTTACAGCAAAAAGGCATGGATAACTGAAATTGTTTTACAAATCATTGCAACGAGAATTCAAAAATGCGATAACTGAATCAATTTTTTGAAGAGAAGGGGTAAAAATACATACCAACATGAGAACTTTAGCGAATAGAGAAACGAGAACGGCGGTAAGAACAACAGGCATTTTAAGTGTATCTAAATAAGCCATGATTCTGGTACTTCAACTAAAAACTCATCATTGATCTTAAAAGAGGGTAATTTCGTCAAATCAGTGATATGTGCAAGTGGCCGAGATATACTCAGCTTCAGTTGAGCTTCTGGATGTTGTTGGTTTCTTCTTAGCACTCCATAATATGGATTAGGACCAAAAACTACACAAGCCACACCAGAAGATCTTCTATCATCTAGTAAGCCTTCCCGATCGACGTCACTAAACCCATGAAGAACTTCTAAATCTTTCCTAAATAGCAAACCATATCAATAGTACCCTTTAACTATCTTAAGATCCTTGGAATTGTTGTGCAAGAGGCACTAAATAGAATTTGAGGTGTCACAATGATATCATCAACATATATACACAAATAGAATGATGATTCTAGGTCCTACTTTCAACACATATAACGATGAGATAGCCTTAGAAGCAACAAAAACTAGATAAAGATATCAACCAGTTTAGCATGCCAGGTTCTTAGAGCTTGCTTAAGTCCATAATAGGACTTCTGCAATTTACATACATACCAGGATCAATAAAGCCAGAAGTCTGAGCCATGCAGCTCTTCCTCAAGATCACAATGTTGAAATGCATTGTTAACGCCAGACTGAAAGAGAAAAAACTAATCTACTAGTAATAAATTTGACCACTAGACTGATTGTGACGGACGCCTTTGGCGCGTTGCCCCGCAGGAAGTAATCTCCCCGGTGCGCCATGATGAAGCTACGATCCGGGCCTTAAATCTAGGCATATGCACGTTCAATTGCCCTTGCAAGCATGCTCGTGGAGCATGATGCATCTAATTTAGCTTCCACACCATTCCAACTTACCCTTGTTCCGCAAAGGGTTTGTTAAGGAAAGCAAAAACTTGCTTAATACGGCGAAAACGGCCTTTTGGGGCTCTAAACGATGGAATTTGGCTAAATTTTGGTGACCATGTAGATCTATAGATCAACATGTCTTGATCTTTGGGCCGTTTCCCATCAAAATGGACTCCTCTTGAGCTAAATTACGACATACGGGTTTTTCGCCTCCAGATAGGCTATAGCTTGCTCTTTGTAGCTTGATAGGAAGTATGAGCATCCACTTGCTGGCATGCAACTAAGCCTCATCAAGTATGGCCACAATCATCTCTGGCGTCGAGCTACCGAGCTTAGATGATATGAGGGGCCAGAATGTCGCAATCATCTCCGATTAGATGATATGAGCGACAAAGTGCTGGACCGGCAATGCTGCAACTCATTGCGGCTGCCTACGTACCCTTCCCTACTCTAAAGGGATCAAGCACAGACCGTAGTTCATCCACGAAGGGACAGAAACTTAAGCCAACTCGTTTGCATGGGTGTGTCCAAGCAATAATGGAAATGGCCTAGTCCGTATAGGCCGTTCCGTCGAAATGCATCCAAGTGATGCATGTTTGGTCCGCAATATGGCATAACGATGCCTAAGCATCAAATGCCCTCTTCGCGAGGCTACGCAACTATAAATGAGCCTTAGGCATCATTTGTACTCTTAAGCTAAGCTATGAAGCTTACTTGGTGCACAGTCGCATATGCACCATCAACCAACTACCCCTCCCTATATATGTTAATTTGACATTTTTAGAACTCAATTTGGGGGACCAAAAATAATCCATCAACTCCCCGTTTACTATTCATGGCCGTTGCCATGTATTTTCCCAATGTCCGGCCATGTTGGTCGTACTCTGCCAACCCAATGTCCGGCCATGTTGACCGTACTCTTCCAACCAGATGTCCGGCCATGTTGGCTGTCCACTGCCAACCCGATATCCGGCCATGTTGGCCGTCCACTTCCAAGGTCATCTACCCAACTGACTTAATGCATCATTTGATGCAAGATTGGCTCTTGGCCAATGTAGCTTCCAACCAATGCCATATTGGCCTTAGCCAATATGCATATGCGATAATGCCTTACTTGGCACCATATATGGCCGGGGGCCAAATGCATCTCACCATGCAAAGGAAGCTTTGGATGAAGCTTCATCACAAGCAAATGGCGCATCTTTTAGCATGCGCCATGCTAAAAACACGGGGTGTTACATTATCACACCCTTCAAAGACTTTCGTCCCCGAAATTCAAAACCAAAGCTATTGTGGACAATCTCTTCGAGTTGGATTTCCTGAGCAAAAGTCCCATACCAGAAGCTCAGAAATCACGGGTTTCTTCAAGTTGTCATGAACAACAATTTAGACCTTCTGAGCACATGTCCCATACCACCTGCCCAGGAATCCAAAAAGTACCGACAACAAAACCAAGAATCGCAATTGGCCAGTGCCAAGAGGATATCTCGACAAGGTATCCTAGATAGCATCCCATACTACCACCCAGGAATCCCTAAGGTTCACAAGTTGAAAGATGTCATCGAAATGACAAGGCAAAACTCAACGCAACACTGTGAGGACCAATCTCTAATGCCGGTGCAGTTGGATGCAAGACACCGTCACGACGGATTTACCGGGTTGCCACTCGTAAGTGGGATGCTAGCCGGGCCTGACAACGCACACCCTTGGCCGGTGCCAACGTGTGGGGATGATCAGTCCCATTGTCTACCCACCGTCCCAGACGGTCTTCCGGATGCTCGTAAGCGGGGTGCCACAGAGGCCTGGCAAACTCACAGTACTTATACAAGCTCAACTCGATTTGCAAAGTAACTGGCTCAGCAATTACAAACTCTTTCCCGCGCAGAAGTTGGCCTACTCTTCAACTTTAAGTTTTCATTAAGGAAAATACTCGCCAATGAGTCCACTCCGCACAAGTCCCTAGAGTTTTCTCGGAACTTGCTCTGATACCATCTGTGACAGACTGGAAAATTACGCCTTTGGCGCGTTGCCCCGCAGGCAGTAATCTCCCCGGTGCGCCATGATGAAGCTACGATCCGGGCCTTAAATCCAGGCAAATACACGTTCAATTGCCCTTGCAAGCATGCTCGTGGAGCATGATGCATCTAATTTAGCTTCCACACCATTCCAACTTACCCTTGTTCCGCAAAGGGTTTGTTAAGGAAAGCAAAAACTTGCTTAATACGGCGAAAACGGCCTTTTGAGGCTCTAAACGATGGAATTTGGCTAAATTTTGGTGACCATGTAGATCTATAGATCAACATGTCTTGATCTATGGGCCGTTTCCCATCAAAATGGACTCCTCTTGAGCTAAATTACGACATACGGGTTTTTCGCCTCCAGATAGGCTATAGCTTGCTCTTTGTAGCTTGATAGGAAGTATGAGCATCCACTTGCTGGCATGCAACTAAGCCTCATCAAGTATGGCCACAATCATCTCTGGCGTCGAGCTACCGAGCTTAGATGATATGAGGGGCCAGAATGTCGCAATCATCTCCGATTAGATGATATGAGCGACAAAGTGCTGGACCGGCAATGCTGTAACTCATTGCGGCTGCCTACGTACCCTTCCCTACTCTAAAGGGATCAAGCACAGACAACAAGTTTAGCTTTGTAGACAAATGACCATTTCCAAGACACAACACAATTCATTTTCTTAACTAGAGATATTGAAGAGTCTTACCAAGACCGGGGTGGAAGTACGGTTGGCATTGGCTTAAGCAATAGCGGTAAGTAGACAAAATCAGCAACTGAATGTTCGTTACCCGGAGAAGAGGGATTACAGAGCTCATCATATCTTCTGGTTCGAATATTGTATGCCCAAATATAGTTTCTGCAGCCGATTGTAACAACATTACTGTCCACTGGGTTGAAGCCAAAAACTTTAATTAGGTCAGCCCATTTAATACCGAGATTTGCAGTTAATTTGGTATTCATTTCAGCGAAGAGATCATGTAAATCAATACTTTCGTGCAACAATTGGAAGTTCCCCTCCTGGAGTACAAAGACACACAAAGTCTCTTCAGTTCTTCTTAATCGACCAAAAATGATCGATCCGTTTGATACCCCAAGACACCGAGTGAAACAAACTCCCCTGTCAGGCAGCTCAATCAACCTACATTCACGATTCACTGCGTCCAGATTGTACACTACAATTCTACCATACCAGCCCATCCAGTACAGCACATTCCTATGGATAATTACAGCATCAGTGGGTAACCTATCGGCGCCACGTAGAGGGAATCTAAAAAACCCATATCCAGGGAATGTCAAGTGACACCAACAGGGCAGAAAACCTCATAAAAACTCCATCTAACCAAATCAGAAGAAAATACTTGAATGTTAAATTTGTTTACTTCCTCTTGCCACTGCGGTATACGCAGAACCTTGAATCTTGTGGGTAAGGCAAAACAGTCACATTCGAAACCAGATAGAGTTTCATGTCTTTCCATATCAAGTTGATGTGGTGTAGGAGGAAGTTGAATCCATTTTTCAGTAAGTAGATTACAGACAAAATGAGTTGTGTTTCTAGAGCATAGAATTAACCCATTACTTGATCCTAAGAGGCACAATGTACTCTCGCTACTGTTCGAATTTGGTACGAATTCAAAAGAAAACTTAGAAATTAACTGAGAATGAGAATCACCAAGATATGCAATTGACAACTTTCTAAAAGATTTTTGTTTAAATATGTGAATTAGTATCCATGGGAGTTGAAATTTAGGACTGGACAGGTGCGAATTCCATACCTTGGAGACACATTTGAACTTAGAAATGAGTTTGATAGGAAAATAAGGGAAGATTTGAAACCAGATATCTTCTGTGAAATATGTGGTTTTGTTCATAACTTTGTTGCTGGATGACGATTCTCCACACAAAGACATCTCTGTACCTCCTCAGTTGACTTACTCACACAAACTGACTTAATCTCAACTGCTCCTAACACAAAGAAATCTCTGTACCTCCTTTAAAATCAAACCCTATTCTCAATATCAACCTTATCATCCATAGATCATAACACTCTCAAAATATCAGCATCATAACACTCTCAAAATATCAGCATTCCATACCAATCCCTAGAATTTTCAAAAAAACATCTCAAAAATTTCTTCACAATCAGTACAAATAACAGAACCCCCCACAATCAAATCAATGCGTCTTCAAAACCCTAACTCCAAACTCAAACTTTATCAGCTCTTAGTCGATTAATTCCCAAAATATTAACATTCCGTATCAAACCCTCAAATTTTACCTTTTTTCCCAATGTAATTCAAAAAATCAGAATAAACAGAAGGATCACACAGCCAAATTCAAAAGTAGGAATTACTATTTAGTCCAATTTTTCATGACCCAGTTAATGGCTAGTCCACCAATGAAAAACATTTACTCGTTAGTACTAGATTATTTACTCGCTAGTCCAAAAACTTTATGGAGATTATAAAGTGTGTTTTCCAAATGCCTAAAACACCCTTACAGATCTAATTAGTATCAACACATGTAAATATTACTAGTAATATGTTACTACATACTAGTAGTATCAATATGGTCATACTACATATCAATATGAACTATATTAATAGTAAAAAAGAATATATTACTCGTAAATTAAGTAACTACTCTACTATACTAGTAGTAACATGTGTACTAGAAAACTAGTAAACTAGTATACTAGTAGTAATTAGTATACTAGTAGTACTAGTAGTAACTAGTACTATACTTGTAACATATTAATATGTAATATCAATATATAACATACTACATACTAATATGACACTACATATTAATATGTAATATCAACATTAATATATAATATCAATATATAACATACTACATATCAATATGTACTATATTAATAGTAAAAAAGAATATGTTACTCGTAAATTAAGTAACTACTCTATGATAGACGCATTTATGTGTCTATATTAGTCTCAATTCTCTGTAATGTAAGTACTCGATTTTGCGCTTATTTTGGTATTTTATGTCTTTGTAGGTGTTTTTGGAGAAATAAGCTTTTGAGGGAAAATTGGCTTGAAAAGTGGTATTTGCGCTCGTGGGAGAAAATTACTATTCGGACCCCTCATTTGGATAAGGGGTACCTCAATTACTAAGGAGTGACCACTTGCTATTCGCACCCCTGGCTTGGATAGGGGCACTCCATCCCCTAGCTTTTGAACTAATGGTTTTGGCGGGAAAGACTTGTTTTCACAGAACATATTTAGGGTTTGGTTTTGAGCGACTTTGAAGGAGATTCAATCGCAAAATTTCATTGGGCTGGACTTAATTAAGCTAAACAGGGAATGTATGGGTGTTGGATTCGATCAACCTTGGCTGGGTCATCGGTTGAAGCTAAAATAGGGAACTAAGTTATTACCGGGTTTGTTTGGGATTTTCCATGGAAAGTACGTGTGTATAAAGGAAATATATCTGTTCGGGATTTGGTTTTATCAAGTTAGGGAAGTTTTGGAAGTTTGAAACAACTCATCAGACGCGTGAATAAGGCAACCGAGAGATTTTCCCGTAACTTGGCTTGGAAAGAAATAAGAGATTTTGAAGAGATTTTGGAGAGATTAAACCGGCCTATGGTGTATAAATAGATTGTTGGGAGTTCGAACAAGGAAGTCGGAGAGTTTTGGGGTCGATTGGAAGCTCTGGTACGAAGAAATCACGCTGCAGAGAAAAGTTCACCTGCTGCTGCAAAAACTCAAGAACACCAAGAACATTGAACTGCCAGAGACTGTCGCAGAAGCAGTCTTAAATACAACGACAGTGTCAATCAACTATCGTTTTCTTTCACAGTCTTATTCCCTTGTAACAGTGACGTTTGTAACACCACTACAACGTTACAAATCTCTGTTTTATACAATTTCTTCAATAAAACACCTTTTGAGCCATGATTTATTATTTTGAGCGTGTTTTTGATATGAGGAGCTAAACCCTTAGCCAAGGCGACGGAGGAAGCCATTGTTCCATGAAAAGTGGTATATTTCTATTTTAACTATTTTTTTGCAATTTCTTTTATGATTATTTGCATGGAACTAATATTGGAAAATTGATTTTTATTGAATGATTGTGATTCGTTTTGATGGAGCATGCTTAGTTTAAGACTTTTGATGTTTCATGCTTGATGTATACAATTGTTACTTCGAAAATCTACTAGAGGCAATAAATTAGAATCACTTCAAACGCAAAGAATTGCATGAATATTGATTAGATTGAATCACTTAATTGGTCAATGGTGGAATCCTGAGTCTCGGTGCTTTTTATAATCTTGATAACAACTTCGATTGAGTTTTCTATTTTACTTTGAGTCTAAAACAAATCTTCACAAGTCTGAGTGAACGACATCTTTACTACCACTTTCTACAACAACATAAAATCACATCAATTTTTGGCGCCGCCGACGCGGACTTGTTTTTAGACTTGTTTTTTGGTTTTTAGTGATTTTTATTCTTTTGTTCTATTTTACGTTTTCTTGGGTATTTGTGTTTTAGTTACAGGTTTGGATATTGGATCAAAAAGAAAGCTGAGCCAAAGATATTGGTGATTAACTAATGACTTGGAGTCAAAGACAAAGCGAAAAGAAACGAGGAAGAGACAAAGAATTTTATTTTTATTTTTATTTATTTTTTTAGGTTTTTTCGAAAACTGTATTAGGGTTTATAATTATTTTTGTAATTTTTCTTTTTATTTTTTGGACTTTTTGGACATTTTTGGGACTTTGGACATTATTTTTAAACCCTACAGAAGGGTAGTATTAAATATAAACTGTTTGCAGAGAAGGAGGACAATTACAATATTGTCTCTGCACCTTGGGTTCGTACACTGACATAGGAGTCAGTGGCCCGAGTCGACTAAAACCGATTCATCCCCCGTCTGGAACGGGAGGTAAGATTCTAAACACTCGCGAATACCCTGTCAGCGAGTTACTGGACTCCTTCGTTTGCATATATGCTGAGGACTTGAATACGGCTGCTTTAATTTTCTAGTAAAGGGCAAGGCCTGGACATACAAGATAAGGGTTCGGATTTCATCACCGTTCTCTTCTTGCCCGCCTTAGGAACACGTAACCTATGCGAACCTAAGCCTTAAAATTTTGACTAGAACAAGACCGATAAGGTAACAAGCTTAATAGGAAAGTCATTCGAAAAATATTGGTTACTCTATTAAGCACACTTTGAAGTTCATGAAGGTTTCTTTGAGTTGAATGCGTGACTGCGCCGCATTGTAATTCCGGTGAGGCCTTGGGTATCAAAGCTCCATCGAGATTCCCTCGCCTCTATTCAACTTACTTTGACTCGGATTGATTCCAGAGGGGTTTGCTTAAATTGTAACGAATTCCCTTTCGAAGGATTAGAAGATGGTCTAGAAACAATCTAAGTGGAGCCATCATGCTTTTTGTTTGCTAGAAATCAATAGGTTTGATTTGGTTGAGTCAGCCTTGTTTTGTGATTGCATAGAATCCCCTTCCTTATTCGTTTGCATGCCGGAACGTAAAAGAGATGCCCTAGGTAGATTTGTTAAAGAGAAACCTAGTATTTCTACGCGTCTCGATTACCTCAATTTAGAAAGTCCGATTTTTGAAGAGTCCGTTTTTGAACGTCCATTTGGGGAGACAATCCCTGATATTCCGATAGTGCCAGAAATGGCAACTTTGAAAGCTTTATTGAACCCGACTAGGACTACTCGTCCCTCGTGTATCAGGTTAGCTGAAACGGAAGCAACTTATGAACTTAAACCTGGGACCTTACAGCTGCTCCCAATCTTCTTAGGGAAAGAAAATGAAAACCCCTATTTCCATCTTAGGGATTTTGAAGAAATTTGTAGTACCCTAAAAATTAGAGATCTTGATGATGATGCTCTGAAACTTAGGTTATTCCCTTTTTCCATAAAAGATAAAGCCAAATCGTGGCTATATAGTTTGGCTTCCGGGTCAATCGAAACATATGAACAACTTACATCTACCTTTTTGAACAAGTTTTTCCCTAGGCACAAAACATCGTCTATTAGGACGCAAATCTACACGTTTTCTCAACAGGAGGGAGAATCTTTGTATAGGTATTTGTAAAGTTTCAATGATCTATTATCCCAATGTCCTCATCATGGTTTAGAAAATCTTAGGTTAGTTCATATCCTTTATGAGGGTTTAGATTATTCCACTACGACCACGGTAGAATCTATGTGTACAGGTGGGTTTGAAAACCAAACAGTTGATGAGGCGATGACATATTTGCATGAAATCGCCGAAAAGACCCAACAATGGGAAAATAGTAGGGTACCCCAGAAAACAATTCTTCTAGGCAGAGGATACGTTAATAGGGTAGAAGGAGGCTATGAATCAGATGCCAAAATTGCAGCAATAGCTAAAAGGTTAGAAGCTTTGGAATTGGGTCACACTAGTAGTCGGGTGGAGCCTTTTTGGGAAGGCCATACTATGGAAGAGCAAGCCAATGCTCTTTACAATAACACTAGATTCGTTAACTGGAAGTTCGACCCATATTCGAAACTTATAACCCTGGTTGGAGAAACCATCCGAACCTTTCGTGGTCTAGGGCCGAGTCAAGGTCAGTTTAGTAATTATAATGTTCTCCCAGGTGGCTATACTAAGAATCTTTCAGGACCATCTCAGTTTCAGAATTAGTCCGATAAGAAAATTTCAAGTCTAGAAGAAACTCTAATCTCGTTTATTCAAAACACTGATAAGATTCACCAAACACTTTCACATGGCATAGAAGAAAGTAAAAATATAAGCCAGGCTAATTCTCAAGCTATTTCCGAGTTAAAAGACCAGGTTAGTCTGATAAATGAATCTTTAAGAGAAAAGGGTAGGTTCCCTAGTCAAACACAACACAACCCTAGAGGAGTTCATGAAATAGGTGAAAAACCATCACATCAGTTGAATTCAGTTAGAACCCTTAGGAGTGGCAGAGTAGTAGACAATCAGGTAACCATGCCCGATAGTGAGCATACTGTAGAACACCCCTCAGGACCATCCATAGCTGAGGGGACTGATAAAATCTCTGATGATGCCAATTCGGTTCCTGAGAGGCCCTATTTTATGCCTAGAGCCCCATTTCCACAGCTATTAGTACCAACAAAGAGTGAATCCAACTTTAATGACATAATGGAGGTTTTTAAGAAAGTTACCATAAACCTTCCATTACTAGAAGCAATTAGGAAACTTCCGGCTTATGCTGAATTCCTTAAAGATATGTGTACGCGAAAGCAAAAGCTTAGTGTCCCTAAAAAAGCCTTTTTAGCTAGTCATGTAAGTTCGATCATTCAGAACAACACTACTCCTAAGTATAAAGACCAGTGCCTCTACGATTGCTTGCACGATAGGAAAACACGGGGTAGAGAAAGCTTTACTTGACTTAGGAGCTAGTGTGAACTTACTTCCGTACCATGTGTACTTACAGCTAGGACTTGGTGAATTGAAACCTACCAAGATAACACTGCAGTTAATGATAGGTCTCATTAAAATTCCTCATGGTGTGATAGAGGATGTTCTTATTGAGGTCGACAAGTTTATTTATCCTGTGGATTTCGTAGTCCTAGATACTCAACCTGTCCCTGACCCAGAGAATCAAATACCGGTAATTTTAGGTCGCCCATTTTTAGCCACGTCTAATGCTGTTATCAACTGTAGGACAGGACTTTTGAACTTATCCTTTGGTAATATGACCACTGAACTAAATGTCTTTAATGTTACTAGACAACCTTCTGATGATTTGGAGGAAGTGAATATGATTGGCACTTTAGTTCATGATCTAGTTCAGGGCAATTGGGATGACAATTTGTTTGGTGATTCTTTGGATGAATTTGATGAGACAATTCTCTTAGGTCAGATAGATGGACAGACTTTTGACCTAGAAGAAGCTCTCGAACATTTTAAGGACTTTATAGACCCAGAAATTCAGGCAATAGTATTAGGTCTTTCTGAGAGTTATGATGACCCTAAGTTTGGGGGTAGAGAATTAGAAGAAGCTTTTGATTATTTTAAATACTCTGAGGATCCGAAAATTCAAGCTATAGTTAAAGGTCTTACGGAGAGTAGTGATTACCCTAAGTTTGGGGATAGTGATCGTCAAGTATCCTCATTGGAAGTCCCTAACTTGGGACTCGAGCCCAGTGTGTCTGAGGTATTACCCGAGTCTCTTCCGACTCCACAACCCGATCCTCCTGATACTATCCATGAGGAAATCCAGCTATTTGAGACTCGTTATTTGGGTAAATCTGTTTATCAAGATACTCATACGAAGCCGAAGTGGGCACCAAAGAAAAACCCAGTTGTCTTGCAGGAAACCTTGGATGAGGATGTGATGTGTCTGTTCATTTTTCTGATTTGGTGCAGTTGTCTCATAATTGTGGCAGTTTTATTTGATTTGGTTGACCCACAATTGTTTCGACTATTGATATATGATTTGAAAAGGTAATTAGCCATTTGTGGTATTTAACGTCTGGCTGAAGACTTTAAACTTAGCACTTCTTGGGAGGTAACCCAACATCCATGCGACACGGTAATATCTTTCCTTAACTCTTTTACTTCAAATGGTAACAGTTTCTCATTGTTCATGCTTTTAATTTTATCTTTAGAACATTTAGGACAATGTTAGATTTAATTTTGGGGGTATGGGAGAAACTTTTTAGTGTAAGTTGCATTGTTAAACTCCATAGCCTAGAAATTTATGCTTATTAAGGATGGCACTAACCAATCTAAGTGGATGGAAGAATTTTGGTTGTAGGAGTTGAGGAACCAATCTGATTAGATGGAAACATCTAAAGAGTCTATTCATAAAAGCACAGAGCTCAGGTGTTACAATTAAGGAAAAAACATGGTAGTTTCGCCATATCTCGTTGAATCCTTTTCACTTCTATTTTTATTTTGTTTTCTTTAAAATAAGTTTGTCTAAGTGATTAGGTGGGGCTCACGATTCAAGTTGTTACCACTGTGATCGCTGTCGTAAGCGACACAAATATAATTACACTTTCTTACTACTCAAAATATAAATATAGCAAGGGCAAGAAAGGATCGATCCCACAGAGAGGTCTAGGTTGTCAAATTGTTATGGTTTCCTATATAAAACACCGAGGATTTTCTGATTTAAACGGAAATAAATAAAAGCAAAACAAATAAAAGTAAACACGCGAATCAAGGATGTGAAATATTGGGTAAAGGTTTCATCTTCAATTGTAAACAAGTTTATGAATATATGAATAGAATTCGTATTTAATCTCGCTATCATCAAAAGCCATAGAATACCTTATTGCAAGAATACTCCGTAATTTCCTAAGTCATCAACACACACATTAGAGCTGCGTATGTGAATTCTACCTAAAGAATAACCTAACGCCTTGCGCTAATCAAGTTCAATTCCTAGGAGCATTAAGTTTCAGAAATAGCTAATCAATGCAATTGAAATACATTGCGCAAACAATTCGAACAAAGGTCAATTTCTACATATGACTACGAGGATGTATCACTACAACCTAGAATCATATCATGCTACTCATATTCAAGGTTATCG
This sequence comes from Papaver armeniacum, assembly GCA_023531295.1. Taxonomy (NCBI): domain Eukaryota; kingdom Viridiplantae; phylum Streptophyta; class Magnoliopsida; order Ranunculales; family Papaveraceae; genus Papaver; species Papaver armeniacum. The sequence goes on from JAJJWW010005238.1 coordinate 35,012, forward strand.
CTCGATGAAAACCCTAAAATAGCTATAGATATGGATGTGAGTTCAATCAATTCTAGACTCGACTAAACAAACATTCAATCATATTGCAATCCATCAATCATGCAATTATTATAACCCGTAGAAAGTGAACGATAATATTGAGAGAAAACTAATTCATAAAAATCATAACTTGGTTGCAAAATCCAACTACGTCTTCAACCAATAATAAAACTAGGTACTCATATTCATGGAGTTCATAACAAGAAGAAAGAGAAGTTTCATGTTTCTAAACCCTAGAATAAAAGTAGAGGAAAAAGAATAAAACGTGATCCAAAACATTGTAGAAGTCTTCCCTTTATACTCTTTTTCTCCTTCCAAAACTAGGTTTTGTCTTCAAAGTCCATTAGTTGGAAATTCACCCGGCCCACCATGGAGAGAAACCCGTGTAGAAATTTTGTCCCAAAAACGCTCGCCGGAAAACTGGGATTATGGCCGGAATCCCGCCGGAATAGTCGCCGGAAAGTGTCTCGGGTGACCGGCAAAGTCAAACCGGCCACCGGTCAACGGTCCAACTCAGTCGGGTCAAATCGGGTCAGGACTCGGTCAATCACCGAGTCAAATCGGGTCAAGTCAGGGTATGGGTCAGAGTCAGACCTGAGTCAGATTGAGTCAGTCACTGCCTTGGCTGAGTGAGCTGACTAGCCTTGGCTCAGGTCATTGCACAGGCTGTGTCAGTCATGCACTATGATTGTGCTTCATCAGCCATGATGGCTATACCTTTTGTAGCTTCAATTTCAACACAAACAGCTCATAACATCCAGCTCAACTCCTTAGCTTCTCATCAGATTCAAATCCCCCTGCAACAAGAATCCACTCCCAGCTTCACCTAAGCTCAGGGCTTCATTTGCTTGTGCTTTGCCCTGCAACATTGTTTCTCTAGCCAAAAACCACCTTGAGCCAATTGCACCTGCAATGCTCATTACTCCTGCCAGTTGCAACTCCATCCTGCCATCCCTTGTATAAGCAGCTGTAGCTCCATTCAAGAATTCAACCATTCCTCAGTGCTCAGTCCCTGTGCAGCTCAAACTCTTGTAGGCATCATGACAGCAGCACCCATTGGCAGCCTATACTGTTACTTGCCTGCACAACAACATCATCACCAAAGGCTGCCACAATTTCTGCCACCAATACCAGCTCAGGCCAACAATGACCCATTCGATCATCATTCTTGCCAGCTCAATCTCATCACCAGAACCAATAACTTGCCTGCAGTTCAATGCCTTACCTCTGCCCTTATCACAACACCAGCATCTCTCAAATTCAATTCCATTCATCACCTGAGTTCAACCACAGGCCAACCAACACCCCTGAATCTCCATACTCAACTCACAATCAATCATCCGCTGCCATTCCTGTTTCCCTGAACTTACTCCATCGTCGCTGCTATCATGTGACCTCCATCTCCAACTCCATTTCCTTGTTTCCTCAACTCAACTCAGTTATTTCCTGTGACAATCACCACCATTCTCAAACCAAGTTCACAGCAGCCATCTCAGTAATTCAAACAGCCACAACCTGCAACCTCACAGTTCATCTGCCAATCTTGGCACAGCTGCGATGCCAGCTTATTCATCTCAGTACCACCATCTGAGCTGAGTGTAAATCTTCATCAGAACCACCTGAGCATCACACTGCCATTGCCGCATCCTCTCCTTGCATTAGCTACTCAGCCCCATCTCCCTTGCAAAACTCCAATTCCACCTGAGCCACTGCAAACCTCAGCTGCACCAGTTACATCTCCATGCCAAGCTCCACCTGAACCAATATGCTCAGCTCTTACTGCAATTTCAACTTCATATACACAGCTGCAGCATCAACTGGTTCATACACCCCCATTCTCAAAACATCAACACCATCCCCTGTCAACCCATGTTCTTCTCTCCACTCAACAGAAGCATCCAAATTCTTGTACCATTCTTCATTCCCATCTTCTCATTCTTACTCAGACCCATGAAAATCTTCATCACGGCATCAACTGAACCTCAATTCGCCACAGAAAACAAAGACCTAATTCTCTCGATCTTCATCTCAAATTCAGAAGTAGGCTCGAACCCTAACCACCAAATCCAAGCAAAACCCCCATCTTCTGTATTTATCAATTGAACCCTAATTCTATTTTGGGGAAGAACGGAAAGAAACCCTCATTCGATCTCAACACCAGCTGCTTCAATTCCACCTCTATTTGCATCTTCTCGACATCACAGCATCACCATCTTCAATTTCTTCCCCTCTGACTCTCATTTCGATCTGATGGCAGCAGCCATGACTGCTTGAGTTTAGTTTCAGGTGGAAGAAGAGAATAATTGAAGAAGAAAGCTCTTCTTCTCGATTTAGGTTTTAAGTATTGGGTTGGTTATTCAGTGTCTGGTCACTGTGATAAGGGCTAACCTGATGGCAGCCCCTTAACCTGGACTGGACTGCGTTTAGTATTCCTCCCAAAAGAGTTGCCCCTTAACCATGACTGGGCCCGGATAGTGTTTCTTGTGAAATGACACTCTTGCCCTTATTGCTTATGAGTTCTTGTTTTGCCCATAACTTCTTCATACGAACTCAGAATGACTCCATTCTTTCGCCATCGTCTTCATCTTCTCGTCCTCTACACAATGAAAAGTAGAAATCTTGCATTTGAACGAGTTCCAATTGGTCTTTTTGCTCCAAATGACTCCATTGCACCTAATAAACTCAAAAGCACACATAAGATACATAATTTACAAGAAAACTCGCAAAGAAAGCATAAATACTAGATATTAAATACGGTGTATTCTACACCTATCACACTGCTAGGGTGAAATAGAGTGATTGAGATACAAAAAAAAAAAAAAAAAAAAAAAAAAGAAAGAGAAATTGAGACCAGACCATCTGACCAACCGGAATAAATTCAATAAAGTCGACCACTGTAACCCTTGTATATGCCAGCTGAGTTGACCTAGAGTTAGGATTATCGACCACTGGTTCCCTTGTATATGCCAGTGTGTTGATATTAGTCCAGACCAATATCTCAGTCCATTTGGATAGGTTCGTTTTGGCAGTGGCCTTCAGACAGATATGAGAAACACTGTTCACCTTAGTCAACATCAAAACCATCTATGTTTTTCTGTATCCATATCTTAATCTATCCATGTGATTGGTTGACTCCGGTTATGATGTTCAGAAACTATCTGAGTAGAGCTCTGTGACTTATATATGAATTTTAGTATGCTTGAGGGCAAACTCGTGTAGAGCAATTGGAATTTCGCATCAGGGTACTTCCTCCTGTAGTCAATAAGTATGCCAACCAAGGAGATTCATTAGTGCCTTCCAAGGTTCTGCGTAAATAGTTAGGGTCTGGAGTAAAGGTTTTGTGGGTATATCTCTGGTAAACCCTCCCGAGACTATAACTCGGCCACTAGGGCCACCTAGGGGTTTAAAGGCTTATTGCATACGCTAAATGCAATCGACGATGCCTGCGACAGTGAGTTAAGATTTTATTTTGTAGATTTGATTTGCTCGGGACTAGCAAATAATAAGTTTGGGGGTATTTGATAGACGCATTTATGTGTCTATATTAGTCTCAATTCTCTGTAATGTTAGTACTCGATTTTGCGCATATTTTGGTATTTTATGTCTTTGTAGGTGTTTTTGGAGAAATAAGCTTTTGCGGGAAAATTGGCTCGAAAAGTGGTATTTGCGCTCGTGGGAGAAAATTACTATTCGGACCCCTAATTTGGATAAGGGGTACCTCAATTACTAAGGGGTGACCACTTGCTATTCGCACCCCTGGCTTGGATAGGGGCACTCCATCCCCTAGCTTTTGAACTAATGGTTTTGGCGGGAAAGACTTGTTTTCACGGAACATATTTAGGGTTTGGTTTTGAGCGACTTTGAAGGAGATTCAATCGCAAAATTTCATTGGGCTGGACTTAATTAAGCTAAACAGGGAATGTATGGGTGTTGGATTCGATCAACCTTGGCTGGGTCATCGGTTGAAGCTAAAATAGGGAACTAAGTTATGACCGAGTTTGTTTGGGATTTTCCATGGAAAGTACGTGTGTATAAAGGAAATATATCTGTTCGGGATTTGGTTTTATCAAGTTAGGGAAGTTTTGGAAGTTTGAAACAACTCATCAGACGCGTGAATAAGGCAGCTGAGAGATTTTCCCGTAACTTGGCTTGGAAGGAAAGAAGAGATTTTGGAGATATTAAACCGGCCTGTGGTGTATAAATAGATTGTTGGGAGTTCGAATAAGGAAGTCGGAGAGTTTTGGGGTCGATTGGAAGCTCTGGTACGAAGAAATCACGCTGCAGAGAAAAGTTCACCTGCTGCTGCAAAAACTCAAGAACACCAAGAACATTGAACCGCCGAGACTGTCATGAGCGATCTTAAATACAACGACAGTGTCAATCAACTATCGTTTTCTTTCACAGTCTTATTCCCTTGTAACAGTGACGTTTGTAACACCACTACAGCGTTACAAATCTCTGTTTAATACAATTTCTTCAATAAAACACCTTTTGAGCCATGATTTATTATTTTGAGCGTGTTTTTGATATGAGGAGCTAAACCCCTTAGCCGAGGCGACGGAAGAAGCCATTGTTCCATGAAAAGTGGTATATTTCTATTTTAACTATTTTTTTGCAATTTCTTTTATGATTATTTGCATTGAACTAATATTGGAAAATTGATTTTTATTGAATGATTGTGATTCGTTTTGATGGAGCATGCTTAGTTTAAGACTTTTGATGTTTCATGCTTGATGTATACAATTGTTACTTCGAAAATCTACTAGAGGCAATAAATTAGAATCACTTCAAACGCAAAGAATTGCATGAATATTGATTAGATTGAATCACTTAATTGGTCAATGGTGGAAACCTGAGTCTCGGTGCTTTTTATAATCTTGATAACAACTTCGATTCAGTTTTCTATTTTACTTTGAGTCTAAAACAAATCTTCACAAGTCTGAGTGAACGACATCTTTACTACCACTTTCTTCATATATTACTCGTAAATTAAGTAATTACTCTACTATACTAGTAGTAACATGTGTACTAGTATACTAGTAGTAACTAGTAATATACTAGTATACTAGTAGTACTAGTAGTAACTAGTACTATACTAGTAACATGTTAATATGTAATATCAATATATAACATACTACATACTAATATGACACTACATATTAATATGTAATATCAATATTAATATATAATATCAATATATAACATACTACATATAAATATGTACTATATTAATAGTAAAAAAGAATATGTTACTCGTAAATTAAGTAACTACTCTACTATACTAGTAGTAACATGTGTACTAGTAAACTAGTATACTAGTAGTAACTAGTATACTAGTAGTAACTAGTACTATACTAGTAACATATATTAATATGTAATATAAATATATAACATACTACATACTAATATGACACTACATATTAATATGTAGTATCAATATTAATATATAATATCAATATATAACATACTACATACTAATATGACACTACATATTAATATGTAGTGCCAATATATAACATACTACATATCAATATGTACTATATAAATAGTAAAAAAGAATATGTTACTCGTAAATTAAGTAACTACTCTACTATACTAGTAGTAACTAGTAATATACTAGTAGTAACTAATACTATACTAGTATACTAGTAGTAACTAGTACTATACTAGTAACATATTAATATGTAATATCAATATATAACATACTACATACTAATATGACACTACATATTAATATGTAGTGTCAATATATAATATATAATATACTACATATTAATATGTAGTATCAATATTAATATATAATATCAATTACATATTAATATGTTACTAGTATAGTACTAGTTACTACTAGTATAGTATACTAGTTACTACTAGTACATATTAATATGTAATATATATATATATAATATACTACATACTAATATGACACTACATATTAATATGTAGTGTCAATATATAATATACTACATATTAATATGTAGTATCAATATTAATATATAATATCAATATATAACATACTACATACTAATATGACACTACATATTAATATGTAGTATCAATATACAACATATTGCTACTAGTAACATATGTTACTACATATTACATTTGTTCTATATATGTTATTACATACTACATATTAATACTAGTATACTACATACTACATTTGTTCTATATATGTTACTACATATTTTACTACATACTACATATTAATACTAGTATACTAGTATTAATACTAGTATATATGTTACTACATATTACAAATGTTGCTACATATTACATATGTTAATAATAACATACAGATTGTACACTACAATTTTACCATACCAGCCCATCCAGTACAACACATTCCTATGGATAATTACAGCATCAGTGGGTAACCTATCGGCGCCACGTGGAGGGAATCTAAAAAACCCATATCCAGGGAATGTCAAAGTGACACCAACAGGGCAGAAAACCTCATAGAAACTCCATCTACCCAAATCAGAAGAAAATACTTGAATGTTAAATTTGTTTACTTCCTCTTGCCACTGCGGTATACGCACAACCTTGAATCTTGTGGGTAAGGCAGAACAGTCACATTCGAAACCAGATAGAGTTTCATGTCTTTCCATATCAAGTTGATGTGGTATAGGAGGAAGTTGAATCCATTTTTCAGTAAGTGGATTACAGACAAAATGAGTTGTGTTTCTTGAGCATAGAATTAACCCATTACTTGATCCTAAGAGGCACAATGTACTCTCGCTACTGTTCAAATTTGGTACGAATTCAAAAGAAAACTTAGAAATTAACTGAGAGTGAGAATCACCAAGATATGCAATTGACAACTTTTTAAAAGATTTTTGTTTAAATATGTGAATTAGCATCCATGGGAGTTGAAATTTAGGACTGGACAGGTGCGACTTCCATACCTTGGAGACACATTTGAACTTAGAAATGAGTTTGATAGGAAAATAAGGGAAGATTTGAAACCAGATATCTTCTGTGAAATATGTGGTTTTGTTCATAACTTTGTTGCTGGATGACGATTCTCCACACAAAGACATCTCTGTACCTCCTCAGTTGACTTACTCACACAAACTGACTTAATCTCAACTGTTCCTAACACAAAGAAATCTCTGTACCTCCTTTAAAATCAAACCCTATTCTCAATATCAACCTTATCATCCATAGATCATAACACTCTCAAAATATCAGCATCATAACACTCTCAAAATATCAGCATTCCATACCAATCCCTAGAATTTTCAAAAAAACATCTCAAAAATTTCTTCACAATCAGTACAAATAACAGAACCCCCCACAATCAAATCAATGTGTCTTCAAAACCCTAACTCCAAACTCAAACTTTATCAGCTCTTAGTCGATTAATTCCCAAAATATTAACATTCCGTATCAAACCCTCAAATTTTACCTTTTTTCCCAATCTAATTCAAAAAATCAGAATAAACAGAAGGATCACACAGCCAAATTCAAAAGTAAGAATTACTATTTAGTCCAATTTTTCATGACCCAGTTAATGGCTAGTCCACCCATGAAAAACATTTACTCGTTAGTCCAAAAACATGTTTTTGGACTAGATTATTTACTCGCTAGTCCAAAAACTTTGTGGAGATTATAAAGTGTGTTTTCCAAATGCCTAAAACACCCTTACAGATCTAATTAGTATCGACACATGTAAATATTACTAGTAATATGTTACTACATACTAGTAGTATCAATATGGTCATACTACATATCAATATGTACTATATGAATAGTAAAAAAGAATATATTACTCGTAAATTAAGTAACTACTCTACTATACTAGTAGTAACATGTGTACTAGTAAACTAGTATACTAGTAGTAACTAGTAATATACTAGTATACTAGTAGTAACTAGTACTATACTAGTAACATATTAATATGTAATATAAATATATAACATAGTACATACTAATATGACACTACATATTAATATGTAGTATCAATATTAATATATAATATCAATATATAACATACTACATATCAATATGACACTACATATTAATATGTAGTGTCAATATATAACATACTACATATCAATATGTATTATATTAATAGTAAAAAAGAATATGTTACTCGTAAATTAAGTAACTACTCTACTATACTAGTAGTAACATGTGTACTAGTAAACTAGTATATTAGTAGTAACTAGTACTATACTAGTAACATATTAATATGTAATATAAATATATAACATACTACATACTAATATGACACTACATATTAATATGTAGTATCAATATTAATATATAATATCAATATATAACATACTACATACTAATATGACACTACATATTAATATGTAGTGTCAATATATAACATATTACATATCACTATGTACTATATTAATAGTAAAAAGAATATGTTACTCGTAAATTAAGTAACTACTCTACTATACTAGTAGTAACTAGTAATATATTAACTAGTAACTAGTAATATACTAGTAGTAAATAATACTATACTAGTAGTACTAGTAGTAACTAGTACTATACTAGTAACATATTAATATGTAATATCAATATATAACATACTACATACTAATATGACACTACATATTAATATGTAGTGTCAATATATAATATATAATATACTACATATTAATATGTAGTATCAATATTAATATATAATATCAATATATAACATACTACACTAGTAACATATTAATATGTTACTAGTAATAGTACTAGTTACTACTAGTATAGTATACTAGTTACTACTAGTACATATTAATATGTAATATATATATATATAATATACTACGTACTAATATGACACTACATATTAATATGTAGTATCAATATTAATATATAATATCAATATATAACATACTACATACTAATATGACACTACATATTAATATGTAGTATCAATATATAACATATTGTTACTCGTAACATATGTCACTACATACTACATTTGTTCTATATATGTTATTACATACTACATATTAATACTAGTATACTACAAGTTACTAGTATTAATACTAGTACGTTACTACATACTACATTTGTTCTATATATGTTACTACATATTTTACTACATACTACATATTAATACTAGTATACTAGTATATATGTTACTACATATTACATATGTTGCTACATATTACATATGTTACTAATAACATACATAGTATATTATATGTTAGGGTTAGTAGAGTAATTTTACTTTTTTCAAATATTTTTTGGACTAGGGAGTAAATGTTGTTTCCCGCTGGACTAGCCACTAATCCGGGTCGGGTTAAATGGACTAAACAGGAAATCTCTCAATTCAAAACCCTTACTTCAAAATCATGACTTAAATCATCTCTCAGTCAATACATCCATACATACCTGCAGGAGTCTTTCTTTTCCCGAAAAAAAAACTCGTATCGAAAGATTTCCCCCAACACAAAAATTCTTTTTAACTATCAAGATTGATTAACTGATATTAGATTTCTGATTAACTTCTGATTTTGACTTCCTTCTATTTGGATTTTCTAAGAATTCAATTTTTGTGCAGAGTGAGTAAAAGACTTTTTTTATTCAGGTTTTTACGCATTGGAGGGTATTTAGTGGAGCCGAAGGAATTTGGCAACAAACCCGGAAGGAAATCTCTTTTCCTTTCTACGGAACGGCCCGGCCCATCTGGGATGGCCGAAGGGGCGGGTGTGGACAGGTCTGTGCACTGTCTCGGTCTAACTCCAAGTGGACTGGCCAAACATTAATTATATTCATAGTTGTGTTATTAACGTGTAGTTATGTTAAGAAATATCTAGAGTAAATTTCGTTTATTACTGGGATGTTTTTGTGTCCTAGATCTATAAAGAGACTTTAATGTTTGTCTATCGTACTGATTAACTTCTTCTTTTCTCCCCTACCTTCTGTCTTCGTCTCATGTTTCTCTATTTCACAAGACGTTATTACGCACGTAGCTCTAATCATCTAGCATCTCATGATAAGCCGTAAACAAAAGCTAGCATCTCATGATAAGCCGTAAACAAAAGCTACTAGGTATAAGCAATTTCCGGAGATTTTGAAGTCGTCCGCATAAAGAGAAAAAAAAAAGATCACTTTTTTTCTTTTCCAACACTAGCTCTAATCTTTATTTTAATGTTATTTTATACGTATAATATAATATTTTTTAAGTTCTAACTACTTCATGTTATAATTGCAGGAAGGATATAAACTGATGGGTATTGAAAGTTGATAACTACTTCCGTAATCAAGATGCGTCTACGTAAGTCTCCTAACTTATGTCTTTTGTTTTTTTTCTTTTGATGAACAAATAAAATTTTATAAATCAGGTAATATAGTTAAAAAGGTTTACAACATCATTTTTCTTAAAAGCCTTAGATAAAATAATAGTAGATCTACTAATTTTTTCTCTAATATGTGAAGATAAATGTTGGAGGCTCTTGATTTTTGCTTCCTTAGCTAAAGTATCCGTAGTTGAGTTGTATTTTGTGTTAATATATATATCCTTGGCTTGGGGAAGAGTATTCAGTTTTTCTTGAACCTCTTTTATTGTGTTTTCAGCTTCCAAAGAAATTTTCTTTTATTGTTTTACCATCAAAAAAGTAAACAAAATAATGTGGTCTGACGGGCGGCTAATATATGGAGGCGAATCGGAGGCGATCATTGAGTTGACTCGTTAAATTTTTATCAGTTGATTTGATGGTACTTCTACGAAAATCAATGATCTTCTAATCTCTTTCTCTATATTCTATGATTTTCTAGAGATTCTTTTACTGTTTTTGATCTGTTTTATTTTCTATCTTTTATTTGCTATGAATCCTTAGTTTTTGGAAATTCTTAAGCTATACTTTTCATTGTCTTCATTCTATTCTGGTATTTTCTTCTACTCCTAATGGATTGGTAATATTTTTCAGGGCCTCTCATGTTCATCAAATTATGGGAAGCATTCAGTATTGGACCTTTGTTGTTAAAGCTCTCCTTATTTTACTTCTTCTGGTTCAATCAAATCAAGTATTTTCTTCCTAGTATGTAGCAGTGTTGCACTCCAACCACTATAGGATGGATTATCACAGTATTAATCAGTATTACAATCTTTATCATGTATATGATTTAAATGTTATCATCATCAACTTCAAGAATGGTTCAGAGTGTCCTATCCAACCCAAAGTGTCAAAAGTTTTAAATTTTGAAAAATCAAACTTTCCCCCTATTCCTTCTCGTAATTTTAGGAAAACAACTCATCACCAGAAATTTACTCTCCAAATCCTCAAGCCGTTAAACACCTATATTATACTCATTTATAGGCGTGCTATTTTCTTTACGGTTTTACAAGATAAATGTTGTCTTTTCATAACTATTTTTGGTTACTCAAGTCAACATGTTCATCTTTATAACCAAATCATAGTCAAATCTGAACATAAGCAACCTCCAAAGATTATATTTTCTCATTCAAAGCTTTCTCTTCCAAAAACAATGGCTTCCTCTTCAAACAACCAGATATCAGCAATCACTGGTAAGATGCACAATGCGCAGATCCGGGATATTTGTGCAAGATAGATCAGACGAGCAGTTGGTTCTAAGTCAGCGATTATCAAATCTTCAGACGAATGGAAACAAGTCTAATAGGCAAACTTTTCTCGAAAGATCCTATTGATATTGAGGTCATAAGGAAAGCTATCATCCCTCTCTGTAACTGTTAGGAATGCGTTGCTATCTCAAGCATGTTTGTCAATGTTAGTGATCAAAACTATAAGTCTTGATTTCTAGTCTACTATTAGCTAAGTCTCGGACTAGGGTAGAAAGTGTAGTTGAGGTCAAGACTCCATGGCGATTATCATACAAAGACGAAGAACTACTCAAGGAACTGGTGGAACTTCATCGACTAAAAGGTATGTGGAGACTTGAACTTATCAATCACTCAAAAGTCTACCTACTCTATCTCCTATCTTGAGACAAAAGTCGTTTTGCTATATAGACTTTGATTATACACATTTGCTATTTCGAGCCGAGTTTATCTCACTTATCTATTTCTCGAAATATGTGTTGGTAAGCTTTCGCTTTGGCCAAGTTCATCTTTACTAGTGACGAAAGTCATGTTAAGTTTCAACTGTTAATCTCTATGTTGGTTTAGCAACAAAACATGATTTGTATTCCTTTAAACTAGATTAGTACTAATCCTAATCAATGAGATTAAGGTTTTTTCATGTTAATTATGAATGTTTAAGAGTACATAATGATAAGTATTTCTTATACTATTTGGAATGGCATACTATTTATAACAATGTTGTGTGAGGTTGTTTTTCAACTGTTGATGGAACATTGAATGACACATGTCTTTCATAGCATGAGGTGGACTCCATTCCAGCTCTTGTTTATAAAGAAATTTTTCATCATTAAAGAATAAGAGAAGATAGAATTGGAAGTGTCTGCCTACAAGTTTTTTCTTTCTACTATTTTGCTAAATCTAAGGTATGCACTTATACTTCCTATCTACTTCATGTCAAGTGTTTTCAGTTGTAGAATATGTGATCCTAGAACATGCATAGAACTACATATCATCATAAGGTATTAAGCATGTTCACATAAAAATTGATAACAGCTAATAAGGAATTGCAAAGCATGATTATAGGACTAGTACGACCGAAGAAGAATATGAAGATGGAGTTTGTCCACGAATACTTTCGTCCCGTTTCAGAAAAGGTAATACTTTCACCTCGTTTCAGAAAAAGTGACATTTTTGCCTCGTTTCAGAAAAAGTTATACTTTATCTCCGTTTCGGAAAAGCTGATACTTTCACCCCGTTTCGGAAAAAGTGATACTTTCTCCCTGTTTCGGAAAAAGTGATTCTTTCGCCCCGTTTCGGAAAAAGTGATACTTTCTCCTCGTTTTGAAAAGTGATACTTTCATCCCATTTCAGAAAAAATGATACTTTTTCTGAAATGGGACGAAAGTATCACTTTTTCAAAACGGGGAGAAAGTATCACTTTTCCCGAAACAGAACGAAAGTATCACTTTTCCCGAAACGGAGCGAAAGTATCACTTTCCCGAAACGGGATGTGATAGTATCATTTTTCCTGAAACGGGATGTGAAAGTATTATTTTTTCTAAAACAGAAAATTAGTCGATCCATAAACCAAAATATGGTTGCATGATGTGTTACGCATCCTTTGTGGTGGTTTGCATAATGGCTATGCATTCAATTTTCGAGAATTGTGCCTAAAATGATAGTATCATTTTTCTTGAAACGAATGGAGTACATCGTTTTATTAGTTGCAATGGAAAATTAGTTGATGCATAAACCAATATTTTGCTACATAAAGTATTATGTATCCTTTGTGATGGTTTGCATAATGGATATACATTTAATTTTTTAAAATTGTGCCTAAAATGATATATATCTCCGAATTTTTCGTAAAAACTTTAAATTTGATATTGTTGTTTGTACTTGTTGCGTAGAGTTTTTTATAACCTTTCTAACGAGATAAAATTTGTAAAATTCCAAGGCACGGATTTTTAGATATGTTATATGAAAGTTTGCTTTCCAATTATACTCCTGAAAAGATAGGATACACAAGGAGTAATTGGACTAAAAGGGAGGGATATTTTTGGTTTTTCGGCCCTAACCATTTCCAATCTTTTTGTGGTAATTGATCACTTAGATTTTACAAAAAAGTGGCCATATAAAGGACCTCCCTCGCTTCGCTCGGTCGGCCCAATGATATTCTAACATTGGTGTCAGAGCCTTAGGTATAATATATTCTACAAAACTTGATTTATAGATTATGGTGACAGTTATGAAATTTCAGCAATTCACATATTAGTTTAGATATGAATTCCGTAGATTCAAATCATGTAAGATATGTGCTTGTTGTCACCATGTTACAAGGTTGATCTAAAGAATTATTTGAAGCCTTGTAGTAGTCTTGATGTAGCTTTTACCGTTTCTATGTGTCGCCAAAGTGATACCTTGGGAGCTGATAAAAGCTGCATATTTTCGTTATGAAAGGACTACGTAAAATTGCGTTTCAGGTGTTGTTCGTATGACGATACCCAAAGGTTAATCATACTTGTCACATCTGTAATGGAACAATGTAATCTATTTATACATAGTAAATGATAGATTTTTACGACCCAAAGGTTCAAAAGATCCGTTGAGTATACTATGTATAAGCTGATTAGCCTTGTTTTTTATTAGACTTTGGTACATCACGAGTTTACCCAAAGGTGGAGTTGTGGTTGTATCGAGTCTGAAATCAGCATGTTGTTATCATTATGTTTAAGAATGTTTTATGTTTCAATGCATACATATCATTCATATGGAATACATGCATATTTCAGCTACAATGAATCCTATACCAGTTAGAGTTTCATGTCTTTCCATATCAAGTTGATATTTCATCAGATGACGCCATTACTTGATCAGATGACGCCAAGTATATATACCAACTTTATAAAGAATATCATTACTTGTCTCAGGAATATTCTACACTATTTTCAGACAAGAATCACAAAAATTAATGAAAATTTGCTTCAATTAATGGTTTCATTTCTAAGTTTCACAGTGAACTCAAATTTTCAAAAAGAATACCAAAGAGGGTGTATTGGATCATCGTGGTATCTTGCGTACATACCGAGGACTTTCAAACTGCGGGCACCTGGGATTCCAACAACAGCCTCACAAGCAGTAAATTTTCAAATCCTGTTTCCACGACTGGTCGAACCTATCACATAGTAGAAGACATCTGTTAGTTATGTTGAGAAATAACGCTTGCATTACAATAGTATTTGTGGTTTTCAACGTTTGATATTTCAGGCATTAACAGTTTTGAACATTAGCAGTTCAACAGTATGTGTTGCTTTGCTGGTCACATGTAAGAAACCTGGAAATCTGGTTAATAAAATCTGAAACGATCATGGTTTGACATGTGTCTCAATGAAACATGAAACCAAGTAGGAAACTTCCCCATACCCTATACAAAAATTCTTTATGGACAACCAAAAAAAAACAACTCTAAAACAATCACTTACATGTTTTCTTGTTTGTTGGGTCCCATGACATTCATCAAGGGACCCACTGCTCCCAATGGGTTCATTATCACCCTCCATTGGGGTATATTGTTTTAGGGTTGTTTTTTGTGTTGTATGTCTAGAACCATTGTACCCTATAAAATACCGAAAATTCTTGGAGTACCGCTTCCACGGACAACCCTAAAACAACCCCTCACATTTTTCACCAGTGGGGTCCAAAAATGCCCCCCTGTAAATCCCTTTATTCACTTCATTATATTCTAAGTTCTAACGAACAACGGAAGACAAATGGATGTGCTTAGATCGGAAACAACGAGATTATGTTGATTAAAAATTGGTTATTAGATTTTCTTTCTCCTGTAACTCGCGAGAGAAGTATTTTGAGTATAGTCATAACTCTGATCATCATCATCAGACCTAGAAGATATATACCTTTATATTCCATCTAACGAAATTTCACACCTGCAAATGCTCGAAAAAAATTGCGCAACTATTACCTGGAAATATAGTAGTTCAGTGATTTTTGATCACCCACTCGTATTTCAGCCTTATAAGTTTGCACCTCTGCAAACATTAACACTATCCCGAGTATGCAACGGAAGACTTACTTAAGTTTTCTCGTTTCCTGCAAAGAGGGGTTAGTTCCATACTTATGCTTCACAGAATTTGCGGAGTAATTTCAAATCAATAGAACAAAAAGACAAATCTAAGCCAACAATCTCACTTTCATTAGCTTAAGGAGAAGATTATAAAACTTTATCCAAACAATGGACTTACAAGATTATTCTCTCTATAAGCCTAAAAAACACTCTTTACTGCAATGTGGTGCCTCATCACTCGAAGACCCTCACTTACAAACATTTATGGCCTATTTATAATGCCAAGAACAAGATACTACGTGTGCAGCTGATTGCACGGCCTATGAATAGCCATCTTCCCATAGGAAGTTACCCTAACCGCAACAAGGTCTTTCTAACCCCTACCTTTTGTGTTGACTTGTAGAATTATACCACACTTATCCTAAACGGTAAGGATATTCCAAACTCGGTTATAAAATTTCTCAACCAACTCCTTTTCTCTGGCATGCGTGTGATGCACACACCACTCATAATTGACACCTTGAACTAATAACCAGCAAACATTGTGCTACATTGAACTTGGCATGAGCCAGTATACACCTATGATTACGTTACATCAACTTGGCCTCTATACAACTATGATTGAGCTACATCTACTTGGCCACTTGGATGCCAATATCTGAGTAAATCATGCCAATCTAGTCTTGCCTTGCTTCTTAGTTCAACTTCATACTTTAGGTGTATCACTTGCATCATTTTTATCGAGCAATAGACAACGATTTCACATTTGGAAACGCCAATGTTGCGTATGCGTTTTCCAAGCATTTACCAATGATTGGGTCAATGCCTAAGTCATTTCATGACTTGCATTTCATCTTTCATTATTATTTGAGCTGGGCTAACTCTGAATCAAGAATATGCAATATTATCACATGATATTGTATGTGCTAAGTAGCCTTTCTTGTCTCAGCCATGATAGCGCTTCATTGTTGGATTATGTAGCTGCGCCAGGCCACTGACTTCAGTGATGCGCTATCTTGGCGCTTCACTATTGAGAACGCTAACATGAAACCATGTCTATAGTGATCACGAGTCACGACCACAACTAATAGAGAATACTGCAAATGAGTCAACGTCAATGTTGACGTCGGAAACGAAAGTGATGCAAATCCATAATTGTTCATGATAATGAAGAATGAATATTCATATCTTGGATAAAGAATGATCCAAAATAAAATATATTTTGAATCTGGAATAAAAGGATAATATCCAAAATAAAGTTATTCCCTGGAAAGAGCAAAATAATACAAATAGTAAAAATAATATGATGACTCGTTGTCGTTGATAAGGGAAATGTAGATTGGAACTTTATTCTTTTAGGTTCGAAAAACTAAAATCCAAACCTAATATTCCTTCATGTGAATGTGAAAGTCGAGACGGAACATTCATGTCGTCAAATATTTAAGCGGAAGCATTTGATTAGCGAAGGAAAAAGTAATGACCTTGGATGATTTTAATGAAATAGTATGGTACAATCATAATCTAAAACTAATCAAAAACACCGTCAAAAAATGAAAACCTAAAGCGAATGCAGAAGCAATACTCCATAGTCCATACCATATTAGATGTATGATAGTTGATTAAGAATCAAAATTAAATGGAGAAGATAAAGACTAAACTAGTTGGGCCTGTTCCCTCCTTATGGGTCCAGCAGGCTAGCCCAGATAAAAACTAAACTAGTTGATAGGTGCTAATGCCTACGTCCAGTAACAACTCCCCACGAGGTTAAAATCATCAGTACATACTGAGATGATTTACATATACATAGAACATGTTGGGCATGTTCCCTTCTTATGGGTCCAGCAGGCTAGCCCTTAAAAAATCAAGGGGGAGTGACTAACAAGTGTCCTTGTTATGTTTCAACAAAAGGCATCAGGAGATGTTTCTTTTGTTCACGAGAGTTATCTTCTTCACATGTCGCGAAGAAAAGAAAGAGAGGCAGTAGAGAAAGAGAGTGAGTGAGGGAGAAAGGTGAAGCCACCATTTTTGGTGAGATTTAAGTTATCTTGAAGAGAAGAAGAAAGGGTTCTTGCCAAAGATCCGTTTGGTTCGTTGTGGTGAAGATTGTTTCATCAATTTCCACATCTCTTTAAAGGGGGAAAATTCTAGGGTTTGTTCAAATCCTAGTAGTAAGTAATCTTACTCTTGTTATTGTCAAATTGATAGTGAATCTCATCTTATTGGTGAATGAATTGTTGATCCATCCTTTGGGGTGAGTGTAATTTAGACAAATTGTTATCCAAGTGCTATATGCACCTTGAAGAAGAGTGTATCCCCAAATTGGGAGAATTTTTTGTAACCCATTGTTTTTTATAGTGGAAGATTTTCCCGTGGTTTTTCACCCTTCACCTTGGAGGGGTTTTTCCACGTAATTGCCGGTGTTGTGTGATTGCTTCTTATATCTTCATATTTGTGTTATTTCCGCATTGTGTTTCATTGCTTGTGTGGTTTTCGTATTGCACATAGCGGCTCGGATTTTATAGTCTCCCCCAACAAGTGGTATGAGAGCTTTTGGGTTGAGCCAATCCTGTGCAATGACGGAAGCTAGTACTAGTAATAGAATGGTCAATTTGACCGGTGAGAACTTTGTGATATGGAAGGCGAAGATGGAAGACTGGTTATATTGTAAATATCTCTATGGTCCAATAGAGAGTAAGGGAGTGAGGCCTGAGAACACAAGTGAAGAAGATTGGAAAGTTACTAACCGTAAAGCAGTTAGTTTTATTCGTCAGTGGATTAATGATGGTATTTTCATCATGTGGCTAGTGAGACACTAGCATATTCTTTGTGGACCAAGTTAGAGAAGATATATGATCAGTAGTCTCCTTGTGCAAAAGCTCTTCTATTCAAAAGTCTTGTAAAGTTGTGCCACAAGGAAGGGAGTTCAATGGCGCAACATTTAAATGAAATGAAGGGTATTATGAATCAGCTTATATCTATGGAGCTGATAATTTCTGAAGAGATTCAAGCTTATTTGTTGCTAAATACTTTACCATGACAGGTTGGGAGCCATTGAGGAATTGTCTCGGTTATTTCGCTCCAGACGGGGAAATTGAACATGACTGTTGCAACAAACAGTTTGCTGAATGAAGAATTTAGAAGAAGGTCATTAGACTCATCTCATTCAGAAGCTCTTGTTACAGAAAATCGGGGTAGAAGAAAAGACAGAAGACAAGTTGGCCGTAGCAAGTCAAGGGGTAAATCAAAGTCCAGAAATGACGTTGAATGTTGGAACTATCGTATGAGAGGTCATTATTCAAATGAATGCAGGAAGCCGAAGCAAGAACAAAAGAATGGGAAAGGAAATGATAAACAAGACAAGGATATTGCAGTTATTGCAACAGATGGTGATATCATTTTATTCTCAGATTGTAATGATGTTTGTGTGAGTTTTGCAGTTTATGATTCAGAGTGGATAGTTGATTCAGGTGCACCTTATCATGCTACTCCTCATGAAGATGTATTTACCTCCTACAAGGATGGTGACTTTGGGTCAGTCAGAATGGGAAACAACGGTGTTGCGAAGATTGTAGGAATAGGTGATGTGATAGTTGAGACTAGTGTTGGCTGCACATTGGTTCTCAAAAATGTGCGACATGTACCAGATCTTCGTTTGAAACTAATGTCACCTGGAGTGTTAGATGATGACGGGTACAACAATCACTTGGGTGATGGAAAATGGAAACTAAGCAAGGGATCCATGGTTATTGCAAAAGGCAAGAAGTGTGGCACATTGTACAAAACACAGGTGAAGGTGTTTAAAGGTGAGTTGAATATTGTTGATAAAGATTCAATCTCCGAGCTGTGGCATAGAAGACTTGGTAATTTTAGTGAGAAGGGAATTCAAATCCTCACCAAAAGACAAGTTTTACCAAATGCCAAACGTATGCAATTGGATAAGTGTACTCATTGTTTAGTTGGTAAACAAACTAGAGTTTCTTTTCATAAAGCTTTACCCAAGCGCAATTCTGGTACTATTGATCTTGTTCATTCCGATGTATGTGGACCTTTAAGGGTCAAAACACTTGGTGGTGCTGTTCATTTTGTTACTTTTATAGATGATGCTTCAAGGAAGGTTTGGTCATATGCAATCAAGACCAAAGATGATGTTGTTCCTGTGTTCAAGATGTTTCACAGCATGGAGGAAAGAGAAACAGGTAGAATATTGAAGTGCCTTCGTTCTGACAACAGGGGAGAGTACATTCGACCACTTAAATTGTATTGCAAGAGCATGGGTATACGTCATGAACAATTAGTACCGAAGATTCCACAACATAATGGTGTTGTAGAGAGGATGAACCGCACTATTCTTGAGAGAATCAGGTGCATGTTATCTCATTCCAAGTTGCAGAAGCATTTATGGGGTGAAGCAATGAATACTTTTGTGTATTTGATCAATCGATCTCCTTCAAGACCGCTAGATGGAAAAGTAATAGAAAAGGTATGGAGAGATAAAGAGCCTACTTATGATCACTTGAGAGTGTTTAATTTCAGGGCATGTGTTCATATCCCAAAAGATCAGAGATCAAAGCTTGATGACAAAGCAAAGAAATGTGTGTTCCTAGGCTATGGAACAAAGAAGTTTGGTTACATATTTTGGGATCCAGTTGACAAGAAGGTTATCAGAAGTAGGGATGCAATATTCCTTGAAGACCAGACTATTGAAGACTTTGAGAAGATTGAAATGCCAAAGCTTCAAGATGACATGACCTTGGATCCAAATCCAGTTGTTTCTATTCTTGAACAACATGATGATGATGATGATGATGGTAATGGTCATGAAGATGAAGCTCGTGAATATGTTCCAGTGGGTGATGTTGAGCAAGAAGTGAAACAACAACCGAATTCGAGTTGAGAAGATCCAGCAGGACCAGAATACCTTCAACAAAGTATACACCACATGATTATGTGATGCTCACAGATGCAGGTGAACCAGAGTCTTATGAAGAAGCTCTTAGTGTTACTGAAAGTTAGAAGTGGTTGAAATCCATGAAAAAAGAGGTTGGCTATTTAGATAAGAATGACACTTTTGATTTGGTTGTCAAGCCAGAAACCCAGAAAATTTAGAAGAACAAGTGGGTGTATAGAATCAAGACTGAAGATGGTAAGGGTCATGAGCAGAGAAAGGGTGTTGACTTTGAAGATATCACCGGTGGTGAGATTTCCTTCTATTCGGGTTGTCTTGGCAATAGCCGCTAGTTTAGATCTTGAGATAGAACAACTAGATGTCAAGACATCATTTCTTCATGGTGAGCTGGAGGAAGATGTGTATATGGCACAACCCGAGGGTTTTGAAGTCAAAGGAAAAGAGAACATGGTGTGCAAGCTAAAGAAGAGTCTATATGGTTTGAAGAAAGCTCCTATCGGATGGTACAAGAAGTTTGAATCGTTCATCAAGGAACATGGATACAAGAGAAAAACTTCAGATCATTGTGTATTCATTCAAAAATTTGATGATGGTGATTTTCTTATTCTTCTTCTATATGTTGATGACATGCTTATTGTTGGCAAAGGTAAGAAGAAAATTGACAGGTTGAAGTCAGATTTGAGCAAGTCTTTTGCTATGAAAGACTTGGGTGCAGCAAAGCATATTCTTGGCATGGAAATCACTCGCGATAGGAAAGCAAGGAAGCTGTGGCTATCACAAGAAAGTTACATTGAGAAGGTATTGGAAAGATTCAACATGGACAAGGCTGATCCGGTAAGTTGTACACTTGCAAACCATTTTAAGTTAACTCGTGATCAATGTCCTGTGAATGATGTTGAGAAACAGAAGATGGAGAATATTCCTTATGCATCCGCAGTTGGTAGTTTGATGTATACAATGGTGTGTACAAGGCCGGATATATCTTATGCAGTTGGAGTGGTAAGCAGATTTCTATCAAATCCTGGTATGGATCATTGAGAAGCAATGAAATGGATAATACAATATCTAAGGGGTACTTATAATATGTGTTTGTGCTATGGAGGTGACAAGCCAGAGTTAGTCGGTTACACAGATTCAGATTTGGCAGGTGCTCAAGATAGTCTCAAGCCGACATCGGGTTACTTATTTACCTATGCAGGGGGAGCTGTGTCTTGGTAATCCAAGTTACAAAAATGTGTGGCATTGTCTACTACAGAGGCAGAGCACATTGCAGCTACGGAGAGTTGCAAGGAGATGATATGGATGAAGAGGTTTGTTAGAGAACTCGGTGTGAATCAACAAAGGTTTATCGTTTCTTGTGGATTGAGCAGAGTGCCATCCATCTCAGCAAGAATTCGAGTTTTCACTCGAGGTCCAAGCACATCAATATTAGATATCAGTGGATACAAGAAGTTCTTGATGAGAAGGTCTTGTATATTGAGAAGATCCATACAGATGACAACGGTTCTGATATGATGACAAAGTCGCTACCAAAGTACAAGCATGTGTATTTCTGCAGTAGGGTAGGTTTGGCGGTGACGGGTACCTTGCCATAAGTCGTGAGGGGGAGATTGTTGGGCCTGTTCACTCCTTATGGGTCTAGCAGGCTAGACCTTAACAAATCAAGGGGGAGTGACAAACAAGTGTCCTTGTTATGTTTCAACAAAAGGCATCAGGAGATGTTTCTTTTGTTCTCGAGAGTTATCTTCTTCACATTTCGTGAAGAAAAGAAAGAGATGCAGTAGAGAAAGAGAGTGAGTGAGGGAGAAAGGTGAAGCTACCATTTTTGGTGAGATTTAAGTTATCTTGAAGAGAAGAAGAAAGGGTTCTTGTCAAAGATCTGTTTGGTTCGTTGTGGTGAAGATTGTTCCATCAATTTCCACATCTCTTCAAAGGGGGAAAATTCTAGGATTTGTTCAAACCCTAGTAGTAAGTAATCTTACTCTTGCTATTGTCAAATTGATAGTGAATCTCTTCTTATTGGTGAATGAATTGTTGATTCATCCTTTCGGGTGAGTGTAATTTAGGAAAATTGTTATCCAAGTGCTATATGCACCTTGAAGAAGAGTGTATCCCCAAATTGGAAGAATTGTGTGTAACCCATTGTTTGTTATAGTGGAAGATTTGCCCGTGGTTTTTTACCCTTCACCTTGGAGGGGTTTTTCCACGTAATTGCCGGTGTTGTGTGATTGCTTCTTATATCTTCACAGTTGTGTTATTTCCGCATTGTGTTTCATTGCTTGTGTGGTTTTCGTATTGCACATAGCGGCTCAGATTTTATAAGTCTCCCCCAAGAGAACAAACTAACTGCTTTAACTAGGTAAAGCTTATCTATTTAGAATAAGCAGAACTAACTAGGTAAAGCTTATCTTCAACATCTTGACGGGTCAGGAAGGCATCCTCGCCGATGTTTGAGTTCATAATTCATAGTGAATGTTTCATAAGCAAGATGACCAGATGTTTCTTGTCCGAACACGTGTCCTTTTTTTGTACATACAAAAGCCATCTTCGTAATGTCTTTAGTCACACTCCGTAAGATCTTCAAAAGAGGGATACGGCGATATGTACTCGAACCTTCCTGATCATGAATTGACGGATCTTCATACAAATATTCATTGCAACTATGACATCGAGCCAATATAACATTTGACTTAAAAATAAGAATCAAAGGAAAATAATGAAAGATTTGAAGCCAAAGATCCTCTGACAAATATGCGTTGTTTAGGGATTGTTACATAGCTTTGCTGTTGGTGATGATTCTTCATACTGATTCCTGAAATACCAAACGCCTTATATAGAAGACAGTCATGGGATAAGGCTAGACTGCTTTTACGGTTATCAATTTTTATTTTTATTTTGATGATCTGGGCTAGTGGTCCCTAGACTACGTTCAAACTCCTTAAATTGGATTTTAGGGTTATCGATGGAGTGGATCATGTTGGGCCTTGGCATAAAATCTTTTTTGTACGGAATCATGTTTTTAGGGGCGTGAGCATGGATCGGTATGGGCTGGGTTTTGCCTCGTCCACATCCAATCCAATAGATGACGAATCTCAAATTTGGCATCCGCATCCAATTCATCACCCAACGGATGCACAGACGGACGGATTGGAGGCAAATAATCTAATGAATTTTTTTATATTTAAATTTTAAACATAAAACTAACAAAAATGACTTGAATAATGACCGATCAAGGAATAAAAAGATAAATATATGATTTAATTTTGCGTCTTAGTCTCAAGCCGTAAAAGTTTGATGAAACAAAATAACGAATAGATAAATCAACTATATGGCAGACTATTAAAAATCTTATAACTATTTTTAAATTTATCAGATGAGGATATCCAACTGATCTTTAAGAGTGCATCTGCATACATCCAAAATCCAATTGATCCCAAAAGTTGTATCCGCATCCAATCCACTAGTAAACGGTCCAGGAATCCATCCGTAAAAATACAGTTGGGCCGAATGGAAACCACGGATTTCTGGACAAATGCTTACTCCAAACTGATGCATATTCAAATATTTTGAGGGATACCTAATGGTGCCAAAATAGGGTCACTCGGTAAAAAAAAAAAACATCACCCCTTACCCAACCATTTTTGATAATGGCATAACTATCCTTACATGATTATGATTAGATTTAATGGTAATGATTAATATTGTTAGTGTTATATATATTAGTTGAAAAAATCATATTTTTGTGAGAGAGTTTGGGGTTTTGAGGGGAAGAAGAAGAGAAAAAGACCTAGATTTTTGAGATTATTGTAATTTAAGATGGGTGATTCAAATGACGAAATAGAATCTTCATCTCGTAAGCAAAATAGAATGCATAGGTATACTTTTAGATTATGTTTAATTCCCTTTTTATAGGTTGAATTCCTCAAAAAAATGAATTTTCACATACAAATTCGGCAACCATAGAGAGAGGTTTGGCTTATAATTGTCAACCAAACCTACTTGTGATGAGCAATTCACTATTAGTTACTAGCCAAACCTAACTGGTATAATATATATATATATATATATATATATATATATATATATATGAACAATTCTGCTCATTCGAAACATAGTACTTGTCGGCCGAACATCAATTTTGATAAAAAAAAAAACTCAAGTTGAAGTTTCGACATATAAACCAAATAGCGAATCAGTCGAACAATTTTAAATAACAAGTTCGACTTTTAAACTAAGCATAAAACAGTTGAACCTGACATACAACCTAACAAAAATACAGCTTTTACCTTATTGTATGGTTCGGCTGATTCTAAAATAGAGTTATTAGCCGAACTGGACTCTGACTTTGTTTTTCAAAGAAAATACTTGTTCAATTCTATCTTCATATTATCTAATCAGCCGAATTTGCAGTTGGTTAAATATATCAAACAAGGTTCGACTGATAGAACTGTTCTTAAGCACCTTCATGCTGATGATCAAAGTGAAGTTCGGCTGATAATTAGTCACAATTACAAACTGGACTTCACTCTGTAATCACAAAAAATAGGTTATTTATTTTTATTTTTCATGATTAAACCTATTCTATCAATCAAAAACAACTAAACAAGAAAAAAATTATAGAAAATATCTTTTAATCCTCATTTCAGGAGTCGGTTCTTTACTCAGTTGAATTTCAATTTCAACACCTCAACTTCTTCTTGTTCTTCAATTGAAGGATTAGAAAAAGAATTTGAATGCCTACCTATTGTTTATTTCTTTGAGCGGGTCAATTTATAGCTATGCTTAATCGACGATCAAGATTTCATGAATCGATGATTAATTGTGGCGATGAAAAAAATATCGATTTTGATTTTTGATTTTAAAGCTAGAGAAGTAGAGAAGATGTCTTTAGGTTTAAAGCTGATTTTTCATTTTTTTACATGAGTTTAGGTTGAAGGTTACTTAAGTAATTTAAGTTTAGGTTGAAGGTTATTTAAGTAATTTAATCTAATTAAAAGATAACCCAAGCAAACCTTAGATGGCGGTGATGGGTTTTATTCATCCATTTTTAGGCTTTCTTAGAAACCCCCAATGTGGTTAATGAACCGTGTTTTGAACAAGGAAAAGAAACCTATGATGTGGTTAATGAACCGTGTTTTGAACAAGGGATGATTTCACGCTTCAAAACATTTGAGTACGCTTCAACCTATGATTGTGTATTGAATACAAGATTGTACTTAATTTATTTTTTTTTATTTATGTACATTATTATTAGATGCGGGTGGATCCAAGAAATTCGTACTTAGATTTTCACAAGGGGGGATTTTTTTTTATTTAATAAAACCGGATTTATATTTTATAATATCTTAAATCTTGAGACACATATACTTACACGTTCAAGTGAACTAATTGCAATGCGAGAACCACCAAGTGGCCTAATAGTTCTCATGCTCTCCTAGACCTTGTAATTACTAGTGTACTGGAAAACCAATTCTCATGTACTGAGATTGTACAGACAAGATTGGACCGAGACTTGGAAAGTTAATAATAATTCTCAAGAATCAAGCCTTCATGTTCATGAAGAACACCGCATAAAATCGACTAAACGATTCAATTAGATTAATATTCAGATAGTCTTTCTATTACATACATCATTCACTACCCGAAAATCTACGGCTAGATAGCCACCAGGTGGTCCAATCATAACCCACCATCACAACTAACAACACTAAATACCAATATTACTGGAGAAAGACACAATTAAGGATGAGAGCAAAGTGAGGCACTAAAAGTTGGAGAGTCAACGCCTGATGGACGATATAGGTAGTAGTTGTCGCACACCCCCGGACGAGAAGCCCAATACGCTCAACGCCATTAAAAACCCATGTGAGGCCCATAAAGTTCCCACATCAACCTCTTCTGTCCACTGCCCTCCTGGTAGACAGTCGCACAGTCATAATTATAACTCTTTAGTGTTCATTTCCCCAAAGCAAACCGTTCCTTGGCTTCATAAGTAGAGTAGGCATCCATGAAAAAATTGACAAGGAACAACACACATGGCAGTAAACGTAGAGTTAACCTTTAGGTGCTTGAAAACTTCAGCGTGGAATGAACAGGAATTCTATTTTCATCAGGACACAGTCGAGATTAGTATCAGAATGTGCTTCAAGTGTCCATCTCGAGGAGACCCCAACTGTAATGCAATTAGAAGTTCCACTATCTCATTTAGGTAGTTGGTTGTGCTCAGAACAGTTCGGCTTGATACGTCCATCAAGCATGTGGTGGTGTTTGAAGCTAAGAACAGCAAATACATCCCAGCAACCCCAACCACAGTGCTCGAGGTTCCAACTCAGATGACACCTGAGATAATCTGCTTGTAAGCTTCAAATTTAAAGGGCGCTTTCCCATAATACCAGAATGTTTTCATGAGACACAACTGATTAAAATTCATAATAACCCACCATTCCAGTGCACTCCATACACCTGTCGAGAACGATTTCCATTTCCAGAAGTGAACCATTTCCAACACATTTCGAGTGTATAGCAAAGTGAGCAAGGCCTGAGTGATCACCAGATTCACCACTCTTTCATAATACACTAGTTTGAATAACCATCTCATTGGTTGACAAGATCGACTCAAGAATCGATAACAGCCATATAAATCATGCTGCGCATAGTGCAGGTAATAGAGAACAACACCTATGACTAGGGCTGCACATGGTTCGGTTCGGTACGGTTGTTGGCAAAAAAACAACCGAAACCGAAGTACTCGGTTTTCCAATATTGGAAACCGGTGAAACCAATTAGCTTAGTCGGTTTCATCCGGTTTAGAGACTTCCGGTTTCGGTATAAAACCAGTCGGTTTCGGTTAACCAACTGATTTAAAATTTTATTGTTAATTCTATCCGTTGTATAAACCTGACAGACAACTTTTTTCTAAACCTGTCATAAAATTATTATATCTCACAAAATTTTAAACACATTATATGTTCTTCCAACACAAATTAACAGAAACAAATAAAATGCAAAGAGTTCAGTTTCTCTTTAATGATAAAAAAAAAAATTCAAACACCATAAGTTCATAACTAGTTGTTCTTTATGAAGTTTCTGCATCTCTTTAGATGAGCAATCAAACCAGTGGTCCCATTAGTCACAGGATCAGCAACAAGTCTTGCGTTACAATGACGACAATTTACATACTTTGAAGGTGGCTCTTCCATATCGAAATGAGGCCATACATCCCTAATTTGACTCTGCCTACCAAGTGGTGCTGCCACTTCTGCGTTTTCCATAAGAGGTTTACTAGTACCTGCAGATACGCAGTAACAAGTTGAGTGCATTCTGATTTGCTTCGAATAAATATCTATGAGATGTTAGATGAACAAAAATTGAACTAATACTAATACTAATACTAATACTAATACTAATAGGCTATGACAGGCTTCAGAAATACCTGGGTACACTTTTCGGGAATGCAGAACTCTTAAATAGGCAACAGCTAATGCAAGGAGAAGCTTACTCTTAAGAATTTAAAGCAGCTTCCTGGAAGTATGAGCATCAACATAGAAGTATATTCTCAGAAGCAAGAAAAATCGCCTATTACTTTGAAGATTTCAGTCCCTTGGGTGGATGACATAAAAACTTCATGAAGCAATCCATGAAAATAAACACCACCTTCAGTAAAATTCCACACAACACTGTCAAACACTTTACGTACCAAACCATCTCATCAACAATTTCTCCCTTGTGTTTATCCCAACAATTCAAACACTCAGAAAGAACATATCCAAACCTTGGAATCAGCTCAAAACCCAAATTGCCAGTGAACTTATCTAGGAAAATCAATTTAAGAAGTGCAATCACAAGAGAAGTAACTGCATCAAAACAGACTTCAAAATCACAGACATAATAATAGTACCCATTAGTGGTTTGAAATTCCTTCCCACGATCAGATACTCTACCAGTAAAATTGAAACAAGGGTAAGGAGATTTCTCACTAGGAAATTGGTGATTGGTGACATTATTTCTCGAAACAAACAATATCCGTTTTAATCATTTTCTCAAGTATCTGCCAATCAGTACAAGAAACACCACTAGACCATGAATCTGACCAGTACCCATGTTTATGCATCAACTCTTGAACAAGTTCTCTATAGTATCCGTCCAACAATTTCAAGCGCACATAAAATTTAGAACACCTTTCCCAAAGCTCAATATCTTTCCCACGATCAAAAACTCTACCCATTTTGAGCTGCAAGAAGAAATCAACTCCACCACCACTCAGATTCACAGCTTTACTTTCAGGCATTTTATCAAACAACACCTGCAAAACCTTTACCTAACAGACCAGCAATTGATTCACTAAACAACCAATCTGATTGGTACCAATGTTTGTTAACCAGCTCATGAGAACAATTGCCGTTGTCATTGGCCGTTAAAATTGAACAGACATATATTGCAAAAGGAAGTAGTTATATCAAAACCAAATTCACGAACACCAGCCAAATAAGAAACCCCTTCATGAGTTTGAAATATTTCCCACAATCGAATAATAACCAAGTATAATCAGGAAGAAGAGAGAAATATTTCTTACAATTTAGTTTGATGTGGTTGCTGCTTATTTCCTTCAACTGCTCGCAATACTCCACCATCTTGCTAGCAACAATTTCACATGAAGATCCCTTGAGATCAAAGGAACTGCTCAAATTAGTGGGGGGTTTTCCTTCCTGTGGATCTAGAATCATTGAATCTTCCATTGCTTCAAAAAAATACGAAGGACAAATCTCATCGAGAGAACCCATCTCTTCTTCTTCTTCTTTTGATGGTATTGAAGGTTCATATGAATCCATAATTGATTCAAAAATTGATTCTAAGAGTGAATCAATTACCACTTCTTCGGTGAAAATTTCTTCCTCAATCTGCTTAGCTTCTCGAACACCAAGGATTGACTCCAACTTCTTCTCAGCCCTGTTGATGAGCTTCAACGTTGGTAGACGGTTATACTCCAGAGTTGGAGAGTCATCTTCTCGCCTGTGAGTATCATACAACCATCGAAGATTAAGTAGATCATCCCTTACTCTCTTTTCTTCCTTTGTTGCAGCATCAAGCTCCACCATGGCAGAAACACCAAGGTTGGATCGAGACTTGGAAACTTAATCCCGATTCTCAGGTTCATGAAGAACACTGCCTAAAATCGACTAAACAATTCAATTAGATTAATATTCAGATAGTCTTTTTATTACAGACACAAGACCATATATATAGCTCTCATTTACTGCTAGATAGCCACCAGGTGGTCCAATCATAACCCACAATCACAACTAACTACTGATTACCACTATTGACAATACTAAATACCAAAATTACTGGAGATAGACACAATTAAAATATGGGGCACCCCGAGACACATGACAAAATACTCCTACTATGAAGCACAAAAATTACATCGTACTTTTCATTGGCCAAATACATGTAGGCAGCAATCCTGGGTCATTGGCTGGTTGAAGTAAAGCCCCAAATCTTAACCTAATAAAATGATATCCGAAAACCATACTGCTAAGACAGGTAAAAAAAATATCCATGAACTCAGCCAACAAACTACTTAGTGGAGCAAATAATTTATCAACTTAAAATCAAATCTAAGAATATAAAACTGTGGTGGGAAATTTAAGAAAATGAACAATGGCTTTCATACAATATACTCTCGTCTCTTACGATACTTTTTAATCCAAGATTAAAAGAATATCACTAATTTAATCTACTATGAAGGATATACCCACAACTATAATGCTCAGTATGTTGTACCAACTATGTTGCTACAATTTATTTTCAGAAGAAAAACAAGAATATTAAAGAGAACAATCTAGAGATATATGCAAACCCTCAAATTAAACAAACAGAACAATTTACCTTAGATTTTTATCAACCCTACAATTTACCTTTATTTTCAGTTGATAATTGTTCTTGTACCAATCTAGAGATATTGAAGAGTCTTACCAAGACTGGGGTGGAAGTAAGGTTGGCATTGGCTTAAGCAATAGCGGTAAGTAGACAAAATCAGAAGCTGAATGTTCGTTACCTGGAGAAGAAGGATGACAGAGCTCATCATATTTTCTGGTTCGAATATTGTATGCCCAAATATAGTTTCTGCAGCCGATTATAACAACATTACTGTCCTCTGGATTGAAACCAATAAGTTTAATCAGGTCACCCCATCTAATACCAGCAAAATTTGCACTTAATTTGGCACCCATTTCAGCAAAGAGATCACGTAAATCAATATTGTTGTGTAACAATTGGAAGTTCCCCTCTCGGAGTTCCCAGACACACATAGTCTCTTGACCCTCTTCAAGTCTTTTTATTCGAGCATAAAAGATAGATCCGTTTGATACCCCAAGACAACGAGCAATACAAATTCCCCTCTCAGGCAGCTCAATCAACCTACATTCTCGAAATGTCTCCGGATTGTACACTAAAATCTTATCATACCAGCCCATCCAGTACAACACATTTCTATGGATAATTACAGCATCAGTAGGTAACCCATCCCAGCCACGTCGAGGAAATCTCAAAGTGCCAAATCCAGGGAATCTCAAATTCACACCAACAGGGCAGAAAACCTCGTAGAAATTCCATCTACCCAAATCAGAAGAAAATACTTGAATGTTAAATTTGTTTACTCCCCCTTGCCACTGCGGTATACGCACAACCTTGTATCTTGTGGGTAAGGAAGAACAGTCGCATTCAAAACCAATAAGAGTTTCAAGTCTTTCCATATCAAGTTGATGTGGTGTAGGAGGAAGTTGAACCCATTTTTCAGTAAGTGGATTACAGACCAAATGAGTTGTATTTCTATCACATAGAACTAACCCATTACTTGATCCTAAGAGATATAACGTACTGTCACTACAGTTCGAATTTGATACGAATTCAAAAGAAAACTTAGAAATTAACTGAGAGTGAGTATCACCAGGATATGCAATTGAAAACTTTCTAAAAGATCTTTGTTGAAATATGTAAATTAGCATCCATGGGAGTTTAAATTTAGGGCTGGAGAGGTGCATATTCCATACCTTAGAGACACATTTGAACTTAGAAATGAGTTTCCAAGAAAAATGTGGGAAGATTTGAAGCCGCCAGATATCTTCTGTGAAATATGTATGGGTTTTCTTCATAACTTTGTTCCTAGATGATGAATCTTCAGACAAAGACATATCTGTACCTCTACTGAACAAAACCTTGATATTAAAAGAAAAAACCTTGTTGAATTTACACAGAACACTATCTTCAAAATCAACCTTATCATCCGCAGATCATAAACTCTCAAAATATCATCCTTCCATACCAAACCCTAGAATTTCAGAAAACATCCCAAAAATTTCTTCAAAATCAGTACAATTAACAGAACCCCACATTATCAAATCAAAGTATATTCAAAACAGTAACTTCGAAATCATCTCTTGATCAATCAATAAACTCACAAAATATCAACATTCCATATCAAACCCTCAAAATATCAGTATAACCAGCAGCATCACAGAATCAAACTGAAAACCCAAACTTCAAAATCATATCTTAACCAATCAATTCCCAGAATATCAACATTCCATATCAAACCCCCAAATTATACCTTTTTTCCCAATGTAATTCAGAAAATCAGTATAAACAGCAGGATAGCACAATCAATTCCAAAACCCTAACTTCAAAATCATAACTTTATCATCTCTTAACCAATTAATCCCCAAAACATCAACATTCCATACCAAATCCCCAAATTTTATCTTTTTCCCCAATTTAATTCAAAAATCAGTATAACCAGCAGGATCAAACAATCAAATTCAAAACCCTACCTTCAAAATCATAACTCTCATCTCTTAATCAATTAAAAGCGATACATACATACCTGCAGGAGTCTTTCTTTTCCCGAAAAGAAAACTCTATTGAAAGATTTCCCCAAATTAACTATCAGTTGTTGATGATTTCGAATCGCGATTGATTAACTGATTATAGATTTGTGATGAATCCTGATTTTGATCTTCTTCTCTGTCGATTTTCTAAGAGCTTGATTTGTGTGCAGAGTGGAGCTGGTGGAATTTGGGAATAAACCGGGAAGGAGGAGATCTCTTTTCTTTTCCTAATGGTAAATTGGTAATGTATCAATTGTCTCTGAGGCACGGCCCTCCCATAGGATCGGGTAAGAGAGGGCCTGTGCATGGTTTGGGTCTAAGAACAGCTCCTATGGTAAAGTTCAAACTCAAAATTTTGTTGAGCCACGTGGATGGTCAAACGGGTTTATCCACTATGGTAAAGCAGGTCAAAATCAACAGATTTAGTTTTCTGAGGCCACTAGTATTTCTTTTTAATATAAAATGTTTTGTAGGATAAAGATGAAAAATAAAATATAATATTTAAGTGAGATAAAATAGGATGAAGTGAGATAAAACAGGGTTAAAAACCTGGCGAGATTGGGGTATACTCAAACTAATTGGGGTATACCCAATTTTAAAGGGACATTTTTTGTGGGTTTTAGGGGAAGTCCTAATGGGTAAGTTACAAAACTACCCTTACCCATTAATAATCTTAATTACCCTAAATCAGTTTTTATTCTCTTCATTTCATCTTCTTCTTTTCTTCTTTATCTTCATCTTCCATCAACCAAAGCCATATTAAAATCTTCAACTTTGATTTTCCAAAAAAATTGTTGACTCTACCAGCGAAAAGAAGACTATAAATGATGTTTAAATTCAAACCCATCATTGTGTTGTGTGATTTGATTGTTATATTAGGTTAGAAATCGAAAATTATGATTTCTGTGTTTTTGGTCGGCAAAGTCGTAACATGCATATCTTCTTGGGCTTTTCATAACATCCATGGCGTGCAGGTAAATTTTGATCAGAATTTTTTCAACGGTAGGCGGGGTATTTTGAATACCTCGCAGGCCAAAAACAAATAGGAAGGGTATTTTTTGAATACTTTGCCTACCAATAAATTTTTTATGTCATCTCTGTATGTCAAAAACAAAAGTCGGCAAGGTCGACGATGAAGATCATGTCGGCCACTTTTGGACGAGGGCGAGGTCAACGATGAAGATCTTCTTAGGCCACTTTTGGCGGCATGATCTTCATTAGTCGACCTTCTTGAGCTTTTCATACTTTACTGAAAGTGTTGATTTATTCTTTGATTTTGAGTATGATTTCATATAACAGATTTGCAATCCCCTTTTTAAAAGTATTTCGGTTGTGTGCTTCATTTTCGTTGCAAGAGATATTCTCAAAAAAAAAAAAAAAAAAATCATCAAAAATCATCCGACAAAAGTTCAATCAAAAACAAAATTTCATAACTTAAAATTCATAAGTTTTAATTTATTCAATCAATTTAAACTTAATTAATTAATCTAATCAAAATTTTAGTGTTAATTAAACGAGGGCAATTTTGCCATTTTGAAAATCCAAGGTTAAAGGGTGGCTTGGTTTTACTTCAAAATGACCCTATTTTGTCTTATTGGGTATACCCCAATTAGTTTGGGTACACCCCAATCTCGCCAGGGTTAAAAAGTAGTAAAATAATCAGGGATTGTACTTGGCGTCAATCCAAGAGTCGCGGGCGTCAATCTAAGTGTCTCTTGCATTTTTTGCATGAACGCGCGTCATCTCTTCTGACGCCAGCGTTGGTAGAAATATCACACGTCGTTACCACATACGCGTGCTGGATGTTCCGATTCGATGTTCAAATCAACAAATCTGTTGATTTGAACATCCTTTTTTCATGTTTATTCATTCCATAGTGGCAGCAAAATGAACAAACTCCAAAAAAAAATTTCATTCCATAGGAATTGCCCTAAGTAACTCTATTGAGCGGACTTAACCAAACTGGACTGGCCTTGCGGACCGATTCAAAATGTCATCCCAACAACATGTGACGTTAATATATTCATTTAGGAGATATTGTAAAAATCATGCAATTAGATCCAAAGGTTGAACTTAAAAATTGGTTTTACATTTATATGGTTTTATCATGTTAGATTAAATGTCACTTACCCAAAAATATATTACGAGAATTTTTTTCTAGGTTTTCTGTGGTTAGTATAGCAGCATTGCAAAAAAATTAAAGAAAATATAGAATCTAGTTCTTTATTGAGCGGATTTAGCCAACTCCAACTACAAGCCAGAAGGTAAGTATAGATCGGCTTTTATTGGTAACATCTTTTTGCCGGTTATACCATTACTATCTTTGCATCACGGATGGGATAATTTATTTTTAATGTGGAAAATAACTTGGTTAAGATGCTACCACCGTAGTGCAATGGTAAAGTTATTGGTGATGATACTAGTATTAGTATCATGTCCATCACATATACCAGTATCTGAGTTTGAAGCTCGGTAGCACCAAATTTAAAGAGTTAATTGCTAAATAATTAACTTCAAGAGTGAAAATGTAACCAGACGGAAATTTAATTATGTATTTTGATATTAGGTATTAGGTGTTTTCTGTGGTACATAAATCATTTTATACGGAGAATTTTGTAAGTTCAAATAAGATCTTCATTGGATAACACCGTACATACATCACAAATTTAACCACTTTGGATGAACATGTTGGAAAATTGGGTTAAAAACAAGAGGATGAAAAACAGAAACAAAACAATGGTGTACCCCTGACTTCAAGGCTCTTCCGATTCTTTTAGACAATAATTCGACCTTTCTCAATTAACTTGGCGAGTAATCTGTGAGTCTCTCGAATTATGCCTTGAGATTTAATGAAGCCCTAACACCGTAATCGAATTCAAGGATTGTACTTCCTTGACCCGACCAAGAATCACACTTTGTATAAGGTTCGATGATGCTATTAGAAGAAGAAAATGATTGCTTTTTGATGTTATGATAAACGAGCAAAGGGAGATGCTATTTATAGATGATTTCGCATCTGTTGGGAATGGCGTCTCTTCATCATCAGACATGAATGGCGTCTGTTGGAATCGAAGATTCTGGATATGATTCTAACTGTCGAAACAGTTATGTAACACCAAAACCCACACCCACAATGTGTTCCTTAAGTCTAGTTTTCACATCCACTACCCATATTTGTTCTTTTACTTTACACCACATTTGGTTGAAAAATTGGATTCTTAGGAATTCAATTATGGGTAATTGAATTCCAAGGAATGAAATTCAAATCCAAATATAAGTGTTTGGTTGAGGTAATTCAATTACTTTTCTTTTTACCATGGAATCAAATTCCATTGCATGATTAAATCGATGCAATGGATATCTATATATCATTTTTTGAGGAAATTGGATTCCTAGGACTCAAAATTCTCAATTACATAGAGTTGATATGTGTTGTTTGGTTCAAGGAATTGGCCACATTCCTCCGGAATTGGACTACCAAGTATTCGATTCCTTGAACCAATCATGTTGTTATAGTTTTCTCACATACCTCATAATGATCCATCTGAATCTGCAAAACGAATATAAACATGCCCCTTATTTATTTTTAGACATTTCTCTTATTTCCCTAGATTCAAGAGTGATACATTTCCCTTATTTATGGTTGCAGAAAATACAAATGAAAAAACTTTGAAGGGCTATGATCTCTCCTTATCTTTTAAGCCTCCTGAGGTTTTGTGCAACAAGATCGTGGGCCTAAATACTCCTAGGAGCATTATTTCCCCGACCTTGCCATTCATGGTCACTCAGCTCCATAATGGAGGGTGACGTCCCTTTATACTCCCCCTAACTTCCCTTTGAGGAAGCTGACCCCTCACTGATACATTTGAACTCTGCAAAGTACAATCAATTTTTTGTCGTAACCGCTTATCCCTTTGCCAATATGGCTCATGGTTACAAGATCACACTCTAGGGGGTTCCTTGGGAACCAGGTGTATTGTAATAAGGAATTGACAGTTGGTAATGGAAGGTTATGCTCCAGACGCCCTGGGCACTCATATCTCAACAGTGTACCTCGGCGCCCTTGTCTAGGTAATTTCTTTGAATTTTCTTTAAACCAACAAACTCCAGGTAGTGTTTCTAGCGCCAAAATGTAGTAGTGAGAAATCCCACTACTAACACCCCTTAAGAATTTGAATAAATCTAACATATTAATAATGAAAATGAAGATTAAAGAGGTAAAATTATAAAATGGACACAAGGGTTTTTTACATGGTTCTATCAATGTGATCTACGTCCATGGTTCTTCAATATGAGTGTAGGAATTACATAAGGGTTGCATTTAGAATATCCATTAATGGGCTTTTGGGTAGAGCTCTAGATCTAGTTTTGGGTGATGGAAGAAGAAGATGACTACAAGAGATAAGGTTGACCTCTCTTTACAAATGTGTGTCATTTTGTCTCTCCTGCCCTTTTATTTATATAGGTGTTTACATAGTGGAGGACAGCTAATAAAGCCCCTATTTTGGGATCTAGCATGCGTTATTCTCGCACACTCATATTGGATCGTCTCGCACGTGCTACGTCTTCTCACTTATTTCGTGCTACATCTTCGCGCACTAAGGATATGAATGAATCTCGCGCCCTAAGAAAATGTGTTGTGCGATATTTTGGCCCTACAACAAGGGTCTATTGATGACTCTGGAGAAAGCTGAAGACTCTGATATTTAGTTTGAGACGGTTTAAAACCATCTGGTCTGTAGGTTTAGGGTATGGTACCAAGTACGAGGGCAGTGATACTACATCCCGGAGAATTCCAACTTTGTATCTCCAGATAGAACTGTACAACAAGTCAAGGCTAATGTAAACAAGTCAAGGGTCGATTGTTGGCATCACTGAATCTGAAAAAAGGTCAAATCTCAAATGTGATAATTTCACATTTTCAATTTTGATTCTCTTGGTCGACTCATGTGTTTGGTTGGAAAAGATTGATCTCAGAGTTTTGTTGCACACCTCTTTTCAGCCATTGAGTAAGAAGGTATAGTGATTTATTCTTCATTCCTAACTTTAATCTGTTTTTGAGTTTTCAGAATCAGTTCATTAGTGGTTTATTTCGGCAAAATTAAGTACAATGCGTATATTTATCCTTGGTACAGATTTGGATTTTAAGCCATGTCTAATTTTTAATTTTTGTGAGTTGTGGTCAAACGTGTTTTTTCATTAGGGAAAAATATCGTTTAGTCCTTTTAGGTGGTCCCATGTTTACTCCTTTGAGAAATCACCTTTTCCACTTGGTCCATAATTATTTAAAAATATTAAATGGACCAAAGTATCCTTCCGTGTTGATTTCTACTTATTTTTTGTAGCGAGTTCATTCGTCCAAAATGAACTCACATTTTACTTAATTTTCGAGGAAAACATATAAAACAAAGTTCATTCAGAAATGAACTCTGATAAAAACCTATATAAACCCGAGAGTTCATTCCGTAAATGAACTCTTGATAAAACCAATATAAAGCGAGTTCATTCCAATGAAATCGATAAAAACCTATATAAACCCGAGTTTCATTCCTTAAATGAACTCGATAAAAACTCTATATAAAGCAGATTTCATTCCAGAAATGAACTCCTGATAAAAATCCATAAAAATCAGAGTTCATTTCAGAAATGAACTCCGTCATCTTCATCTTCTTCATCAGCAACAACAACTCATCTTCATCATCTTCATCGTCTTCATTATCAGCAGCAACAACAGACGAAAAAATATCAAAAATCTTCATCACAAACAGACTTCATTCCATAAATGAACTCCGTCATCTTCATCAACAACAAAAACTCATCTTCATCGTTTCCATCATCAGTGACAACAACGAGGCGATCTAAAAAATATCAAAATCTTCATCTGAAACGAGTTCTTCCGGAAATGAACTCGTAAATCTTCATCTTCTTTATTAGCGCATGTTTGTTCTTCATCATATTCATCGTCTCTATCATCGGCAACAACAACGGACGGAAAAAAATCAAAATCTTCATCACAAACCGAGCTCATTCCAATGAACTCGTCATCTTCATCTTCTTCATCATCGGCAGCAACTCATCTTCATTATCTTCATCGTCTCCATCATCAACATCAACAATAGACGAAAAAAAATCAAAATCTTCATCACAAACCAAAGTTCATTCCAGAAATGAACTCCGTCAGCAGCAACTCATCTTCATCAGCAGCAGCAACTCATCTTCATCATATTCATCGTCTCCATCATCAACAACAACAACAGACAAAAAAAATCAAAATCTTCATCACAAAAGTCCGAGTTCATTCCGAAATGAACTCCGTCACACTCACAAATTCCGATTAGTAACGGAATTAACAACGTCTTATGGGACGTTACAAATTTCCCGTTACAAAAATTTCGTAACAGACTGTAGCCATTACTAAATTTTAAAAAATTTGTAACAGGGCCAAGCCGTTACGAAATTTTTTATAGGCGTGCCACTCACTCGCTTGGTCACACTTGGGTCGTAACACCTTGAGTTATGTGCGCGTGCAATTCACATGTGTGGTATTATGTTTCATCTACACTGTGTATTCCTAAACTAATATCTCTACCCTTCGTTCTAGTCTCGAGATACACCTCAATCATAAAACCCTAAAATAATAACTCTACCATATTTCTTCTTCTCTATCTATATCTCTTTTTCTTTGTGTTTATCTCCGCCTCATCTTCCCTCTTCCCCTCTCTCTCGATCTCTCTACACAAGAAGAAAAAACAGATACTCAAAATCCTGAAAAAACAAGATCGAAGAGAATCTCATTCTTCTTCTTCTTCTTCTTCTTCTTCTTCTTCTTCTTCTTCTTCTTCTTCTTCTTCTTCTTCTTCTTCCTCCTATGTTCTTTGTTTTTATTCTTCTCAGAATGAGAAAATTTTCATATCAATTAAGCAGAAATCTAGGGTTTGAGTCGAATTAAAGAACGTGAAGATTTAGATGACGGTTTGAATGGATCTGAAATTGAAGATGGGTTTGATTCAGGTGAGGTTTTCGGTATTGTAGATTGTGAAATGAAGTTGAGGATTCTGAAATTAGGGTTCTCATGGTGTTGCTCGTGTGAACAGTGGAGAGAAATTAAAAGATTGAAATGGGTTGAAGGCTGTTGTTGAAGATGAATGACTAGATAACTAAGGGCAAAAACGTCAAAAGTCCATTCCACATATGTATTAGGTAGAATTTTCTTACTGATATTAAGGTATCTCATAATATATACCTCGCACATATTTTTGGTTTTCTTCTTGTTGTGGCAGATTGTGAACTTTTAGGTACTCTAAAGAGCTTATCCATTCCCAAGATAATGGGTCTTTGAGATATTTGAATATTTTGTTGTATTGCAGGTCAACCGTTTCTCCATGTCCAGAGAACATGAGCGAGAAGGAAATTGATGTTCTAAGAGGGTATACAATGTTTTAAAGATATATTTGTCATTTTCTTAGAGAAATAATATTACGAATTGTAATGGTTTGCTTGTCCTTGAACTTAAGGTGATATTTTAGATAGGAAATGCAACTGTTGGCAGGTTTTTTGGTATCATGATTTTACTTGTTTTAAATTTAATAAGAACTGATTGTGTGCTAAATTTGTATTCCATCCAATAGGTTTTACCCCTCATCTATTATTTGTGTTTCTCTATGCTTACAAAGATTTGAATATCAACACCCCCATATCTTGTGTTCCATTTAAAGTCATGGCTATCTCTGGCTTAGTTCGTCTTTTGTCTTGTGTAGGAGAGTTTGTTTCATTCATGGAAAAACCGATTCATTTTCTTTATTTATATATTTCACAATATTGTTGGAGTTTATCTTATTGTTTCTCGTACCCTGGTATTGCTGGTCTTTCACTTCTTAAGTATCCTGAAATAAAAGCGATAGATCTAGTGTATGCTTTACCTGTTAACAAAAATGACTCAGCCTAATAAGAAAACCCTGGTATTAACAACTTCTAATCCAGTCAGTCTTGTTATATTGACTCAAACAAGCGAAAGCTGAGTTGATAATCTTACATCTTTATGGTTTTTACTCTCTTCTTGGGCTGAGGTTGAGTCTTGTTGAGATATAAACCGTGTTGTTTGTTTAACTTTCTTTGGTTCGGATAGCTATGGTACAAGCAATTTTCTTTGGGGGTAAAAGCAATTTTCTTAAGGGTTGAGCTTGCTGCAGAGGGGATGAAGTCTCAATGATATCGGTGGGTGAAGGCTCTGAATGTAATGCAGCATGCATGGAAAAAGAACTGCACAATCTGGTCATGTATGATACTCCATTTCTATTTGTAATTTTTTTTTACTAGTATCTTCATTTTAAAGCTTATATTTTAGAAATTTTGTTATAACTTGTTTGCAGGCAGCTAAGTTAGGTGGATTATATTTTGATGATGAGTTGCCAATGGTACTTGTTTGACTCTGCATATGAAAAGGTGTTCGGTGGCTCATATGTTGATGATGAGTTGCCAGTGGTACTTGTTTGAATCTGCATATGGCAAAGGAGTTTTCTTACTGGATATCCTATTTGCTTATCATCTTTTATGAATTTCAAATTGTTGTCCGTGAACAAGAATTTTTTATGCACTATCTCAAGATTTTACTTTTTGGTTCCTTGATGGAAGAGTTGACTTGTTCTACAGAAAGCAGACGGG
Organism: Papaver armeniacum; assembly: GCA_023531295.1. NCBI lineage: Eukaryota > Viridiplantae > Streptophyta > Magnoliopsida > Ranunculales > Papaveraceae > Papaver > Papaver armeniacum. The sequence goes on from JAJJWW010005238.1 coordinate 76,108, forward strand.
GAGTTCACATTAAAGCTTATTTCCCTTTTTCCAGATATCAGAGGTGTAATGGAGGATTTAGATGGAATGATGAAGAATAAGGATGAGTTAATAAAAGGGCTATTTAGACTTTGGGTCCCGACTTTATGACCGGCTTTGAGTTTGGGTCCTAGCAAAATTTTAATTAGAGTTTGGGTCTCATGACTTAAGTTGACCGTCTTGACCGTTACAAAAATAATTTTATTTCTTAGTTGAGTTATATTCGTTAACACCGTCAGTTAGTGTTAACACGTGAGTTACACGTGTAATTTGAAAACACATCTAATACTTTGAGGAAAAAAACCAAACACTCGATACCCATCAACTGAAACAACATTTGAAGATCAACATCAAGTGTATAACGAGCAGGTAACTCTACTATTGTTCTTTGCTACAAGCATACACATCGCACAATACCCACTACTAATACAAGTATACAAACTCCAACCACGAGTAAAAGATAACAATTTTATTAGGAACTACAAGGACGAAGATGAAGGTACATCTCAATTCGTAATACGTTTCGTCTTGACCCAACAACATTAGTATCCATATTTTTAATATCATCCAATCTATTAAGCCAATTTTTGAACATCTTCGATAATAAAACGGCATCAATTTCTTCATCACCATCAGTTGCCCAATCACATAACCCCTAATTTGTTTCTTAGTAACACCTAATTCCTTCAAAAGGTCTCCGGAATCCTTATCCAAGTCTCTAACTCCATCATTAGATACCCAATTGGATCGAATACTTATAATCCCCACTTTGTATGGTTATTCAACTTTCCATCACCAACATCCAAGTTTTCTTCTGTAATTCCCTTAAAGTTCTAATCTTTGATGATTTAGGATCTTTAAGAAAATGAGAAGGACGATGATATTGGAAATTGTTTTGCGCATTATTCTGATGATTTTTCCCTCGTTGTTTTGCTGCTCTACTTAGATAACACTCATACCTATCGATGCGACGATGCTTTTCTGACAGAGTAGAAAGGGGTAGAGTTAGTAAATAAAACGAATCCAAGATTTTAGTTGGTCATTTCCATATTTAACAAACATTTATAACTGTCAACACGGTCAACTCAGGTCCTGAGACCCAAACTCTAATTAAAAATTTCCGGACCCAAAATCAAAGCTAGGTCACAAAGTCGGGACCAAAGTCTAAATATTCCTTAATAAAATGTCGTTTCGTTGGCATCAAGGTAATATATGTTGTCCTCTTTGTAGTTTCCCTCGTAAATCAACTCCTTGAAAGTTGAGATAGAAAAAATTAAGTGTGTAGTTGGAAAACATCTACTTAGTGTTGATGTTTTTGCATAAAATCGCTGTCATGGTGTTTCATGTTTTCAAAATAATATATTTATAGAATGAATTCTTCGAATCTTAAACTATCTGATTTGCTTCTGCATGAAGGGAATTGTTGTTTGGGTAGATACTTAGCATATTGACTTTTTGTACAGATACAAATTGGAAATAAAAGGATGGATTTTTTTATGTGTACAGGCAATTGCTTGTTGTTTATAGGCAGGGGAAGAGTTGAGAAATAACTCACAGAGGTGACATTTATTGACTTGTATTGCCATTGTATTTGCTTTCCCAAACAGTTAATTATATAGCAAGAACCCTCTATATCTGCAATTTTCGAAAGTGTGTGCCTATGTGATTAAATTAGTAAATACTTTGGTATATCAACCTTATGTGCTAACAATCCGGTTAAAGTTTAACTGAATTGATGACTACTTCAGTTTTAATTTGTTTATAGAACTCTTTCTTTCTTATCCCTCTATGTTGTCATGTTGGCGAAATCTCGTGGATAAATGTATCTTACTATATTACAGGATTTGCAGGAGCAATTTGGACCTGATGGTGTTGCTCAACAATGAATGGAGCTCTTCCGGATGATCTTTGTAAATGATATTTGATCCATTACAAGGCGTACAGAGGTCAATAAATCGCTTTAAGTCTTGAAAATCGTGATAATTATATGAAAAAATCTTTCATTTTTGATCCTACCTTTAAGGTGTTTTATGAAATGACCACCCTTGATCAGTAGAACTATTTTTTAAGTTAATCTTTGTCCATAACCAGTGAATACTCTTCTATGTGGTGAGATTGTATACCACCATAGATGGACGTCTATATTTATGCTTCAGTTACTTGATTATTGACAAGGTTCCATGATCTTTAGAGAACAATAACCCTCCTTGAAAACTAGCAAAGCTCCTTTTTAGCTCCTATTGAACTGATAATTTCATATTTCTAATATGATAGATGTTATTGCGAACATGATATTGATACTTCTGATGTGTTTTGTTTTGTTGATGTTCCTTCTATTCAATATGCTAAATCACAAGAGATGCCCTTCTTTATTTGAACTTGAAGACTAAGTACAGGGATCAAATAAATCTTCCACATGCAACGAAGATCCTAACCTTTAAGAGTTGCAGTAAAATTAAATTCGTCTGGATATATTGTTGTAATATTTTATACTGTCTTGCTCTTAGAAAATTGGAGTTGGTAGTCTTGTCTAAAAAGTATTCTACTCTGTGGTATGCGAAGTTGGCACTATTCGTACTGAAGCATGAGTAAGCTTGCAATACATGGGCTTATCATTTACTTCTTATTTTTCGTTTGGTTTATTTTTTGTTGGAGTTATTCGTTAGTTTGATCTTGGTATCACTCCTTTCTCTTTTGCAGCCACTACAAAAGTGGTGCTATCAACAGGGCCAAAAGAGGTGATGAATACAATTTCCATTGAAAATTTGTCTATCCATACTTGGTTCAGTTGGTTTTTGTTACCTACATCCCCTGAGTTGAGATATTGTAAATGTTTCTGTGTATGTTTGATTTTAGGAAGGAGTTGATATGAAGGGCCACCGAGACCAGTTCCATCTCGAAAAGTGGAGCAGCTGAAGTTAGAGGAGACTCAACACCCCACTCAGAACACATTCCCGCTTTTTGTTCTCATCACATAGTTGGTTTTTCTTTCTTATATTGTTGCTAACTCAAAGAGAGCTTTTTTTTTTTAATCCGAAACTCAAAAAAGTTAGCAACAACTATTTCTAATTTTGTTCTCATATTGTGTACATACTTTCTTTATAATACATTCCGCTTTTCACGAGAAACCGAGAAAGATAAATGACTTACTAAAAGAGTACAATGTGGAGGTGAAGGGCCCCTTCAATTATTCATTTCGAGAAGAACTAGACTCCTCGTCACAGAGAATTTCTATCAATTCCGCCAAAAGAAATTTATCTTGCTAAACTTTAGAATATCTTAATTTTATTTGAGTGAATGAGTTTTCGGGTTCCACATCAGGTGCCTAGGTACGATGATTGCAAAGAGTTCTTCCGGACGAGAGCAAGCAACTTTCGGAGGTATGCCTACTCGGATGCTTGTTACTACGAATCCTTAAAGGACTCTCTTCTTGAATTTCACGGTGGGCCTTGTAAAATATTGTTACTGAGAGTTCATGATAAGCTTGCGTGCATCATATCTATGGAGAAAAGAATTCAAGTTTGAATAGTTAACCGTATTGAATACGGTCCCTTGTGTCAAATCCCTTGGCCTCCTCTGAGTGTCCAGAAAGATCTTTCTCGGTAACATCATTCATATTTTATCCACAGAACTAGGACTTATAGTCAGAGTTTGAGTTAGAGTTTACATATATGCTATACGAGCTCATATTGATATCTCAGATCTTAGATGTGAGATGCTTCACCTATAACTTGAACAAACACTATCCTCATCATAGTTATTAGGAATCCATGGACTTGAATTGGCTCGCCATGTTTGTGCCGATTGCGGATAATCAACATTATTTCCATAATCGAGATAATTTGGATGAACAAAGTTGCGGGAGCATCATATTTTTGTCTCCCTTTATTTTCTAGCAAAGCATCAGTGACTTTAATTGATTCTACAAATGCATAGGGTATTTAGCATAATATGCCATTTATAGTAATATCTTGTATTAAAAACTTTTATTTGCTTAACTCAATCACAACATGCTGTAACTGGCTGGGCGACACTGCCAACTAAGTATGGCATGCATTGCACAAGGGACTTATCAAAGAAATTCTATACTCTATTGCCTGGTTTTGTGATTGTAATTTAACATGTAATGGTCTGATTTTCTTTTAGTTTTTCTTAACTCGCAGTTATGATGAAAAAGCTTCGAGGGAGAAGATTTTGCACAAGTTGAAGCTTCAACACATGCAACTCTACCACCTACAGTTCAGACAGTTCACGGTTGATACGTTAAAAGTTCCTTGTAGCCCTTCTTTTCTATAAGTTTCACTATCTGTTATAGACTTATAGTATGTAAACATCTATCAAGTGAACCTTCCATGTATTCCCTTAGAAATTTGATGCATAAAAAAAAAAGTTGGGTACTTTGAGAAATTTCAGTTCTTTTGTTATATGAATCTGAAATGAATGTGATATGAATAGATTGAAGAAATTGTTGTTGAGTGTGGATGATGAATGTATGCAGGTAGTGAATTTAGAATTCCGGCTTAGTTCCGGCAGAAAATGAATTGTCTGTCAGCCTTGACCTGGTCAAAATTAGTCAATATTGACCAATTTTGACCAGGTCAATGTTGACTGGCAGTAATTTTTTTGTTGTTACAAAAAAGTTCGTTACGGCTCGTCAACGTTATGACATCGTTGTTACAAAAAAAATTCATAACGGCCCGGAGCTGTTACCACGTGGCAAATTCGTAACGACTCACATGTAATTTGACTAAGTGAATTCCACAACAAGTACGTAAGCGCCTGAAAACCGTTACAAAATATATAACACCACTTTTGCAACGAATAAAAGCCGTTACAACCCGTTTAGTAATGACTTGGTTGTTTTCCTAATCCCGATTTGGTCAGTGTCATCATAATCTTCTTCGTCCGGTAATGTAATGACTCATCTTCATCATCTTCACCATTAAACTCCATCATCAGTAATCAAACAACGGAAGAAAAACATCAAAATCTTCATCACAAACCAGAGTTCATTCCATAAATGAACTCCGTCATCTTCATCTTCTTTTGTAGATCCGAAACTTACCCAAGCATGTGAAGATGATAAAGCTTCATCATGCATCATCATAAATAGCAGCAGAATCTTCAACCTCACCGTCTTCATCATCAAAACAACATCAAACATCAAACAAAAAAAAACGCAAAACCTCATTGTATTCATCATCATCATCATCGTTCATCTTCTTCATCACTAGCAGAGAAAAAAATAGAGAGAAGAGAGAATCTTTCATCATCATCTTCATCTTCTTCATCACTAGCAGGAAAAAAAATGGAAAAAAGAGAGAAACTAGATCTGAAAACAGGAAGAGAGAGAAAGTAAATCTGAAAATAAGATATTTTCTAGGGTTTTTTTCTATATATGTGGTCCCAAAAGGATATTTCTGTCACCACACAATGACAATCACATCATCCATGACGTCATCGTAGGACCAAACCATAATTTCTAGGACCAAACTATAAAATATATTTTAAAAAAGGACCCAACAGACAGTTGACTAGGTCAACTGAACCAGACTCTCTCTAATATATTATTTCTATGACCGAATGGTATTTCCTACTTTTCATTATTCAAATTAGTATCACCAAAGTG